>JAXGGA010000996.1:0-174444 GCA_038373865.1 Uloborus plumipes
CCGTACACAGTGGTATGCTTTCACTGGTTCATCAGCAGAATCCTTTCACAAAATGTACGTTGTGGATTATGTTGACTAGGATCAATGGATCAATACATTTTTCTAGCATCAGCTGTAAATGCATGACGATGCCTTCTAAATCTCAAAATAATTGAAAATAACTCATCCTGAATCACCCTACCATTTAATTGAATAGGATTAATGGACTCGCCTGTTGATGTAGGTTGAGAAGCGTCGGTACGTTGTGGATTATGTGGACTAGGAACCATGGATCCGTACATTTTTATAACATCAGCAGTAAATGCATAGTGATCCCTTCTAAATCTCAAAATAATTGAAAATAGCTCATTCTAAGTCACAATACCATTCAATAGAATAGAATTAATGGACTCATCTGTTGATGTAGGTTGAAAAGCGTTTGAACCAGGCCCGTCATTTAGGGGCTCAGGGGTGATTCCCTGACTTTGAGAAATCAATGTATCCATATATAAGTATGCGTGGTTTTAATTGCTTTCTGATAAAATTCCATTGTGTTTACCCTACTTGCCCCCTCCCCGGAAAAACATGAAATGACGGGCCAGGTTTGAAAGCAACTCTCATCTTTGTTGAATTTTTCTCAGGGTGAAAAACACCTGAGTGTGGTACATAATAAGCTATATCTCTGAGTCCTCTACATCCTTGACTTACTGCAATTACCCTAAATCCTTATGTTTTTTCATGAGCTCAGTTTTCAGTACCATTTGGCCAGAGTCTTTTTGTAGACACTTGAGAATTGAGTTTTTCAAAGGCGATATTTTTCGATTCTTCCAAACACTGCGGGGTATTTTATGAGGATTATTTTCACAGCGAACTTACCGGTCTCTTTTCCTCTATAAGTTTCTGTAAAATTTTGACAACATTTTCATTCATCAGAATTTTTTATGAGTAACTTTTCATTAGCTTCTTTTAATATCCAGAACTTTCTTGCTCATCATTTACATTTTCCCCTTGATTCATTAGCCCACAATGAACTTTGTTTTTCTCATAATCTCCAGCACTTCCTCCAACTATGTAACCAAATACAGTTTTGCAAAATTAAGTTCGAATTTTTAACGTATATCTTCCCTCATAAAAAAGCAATTCAAAAAATTCTTCATTATCTGACACACATTTTTCCAGATTTATTAAAATCTTGATCTGCTGAATTGACATCAAAAGGAAAATTTGATAAATCAAATGAGACAAATTTAGAAGGAGTGATATTTTTATTTTTGATTTAATCAGAAAATTTAATTCATTTGAAAAGCTCCTACTCCGATTCTCTATCATAGCACTTGTGTTCCACCCACGCCATTACTGCCGTGGGCAGGTAAACGGCAGTATCTGCAAAAATGAGTTTTCGAGATAATTGAAGAAACGCGTTTTTGATTTCCCACAAAGATCAATAAAACATTGAACTTCGAACATAGGCGATACTATATGTTTATACCGATATATCTTTTGGGTAATCGATTGAATTTTGATTTTGCAAGCGCATAGAGAGGTAAAGCAGATACTGCCGTTTACCTGCCCTTTTCACTCTAATTGTCATGCGGAATTGACTGGCAGTCGGCAGTAACTGCACAGTATGCTACTAAATGTCCAGTATTTACATATTCGACAACATGCGGAGTAGATATGTTATTACGAAATATATTATTGCATTGTGAATGATATGTTTTATTTAAAAATATACATAAATACCGTGTATCCACTTGATATAGATTTAATATAAACGAACGCGAAATATAATTAAAAAATATAATGAACTGTATTGTATTATGGAAAATATGAAGCAAAACTTGATGATTCTTCAGCCATTTTTACTTCCTTTTACTTAGTAAAGGAAGTATTGTGATCACAAAGAAAATTTCACTCAAAATTCGGTCTAAATTTTGATTTTGCTCACCCCCGAATGAATGTTGAGTAGTTTTTTCGACCTATCAGCACATGCATATGTACCTACTAACATATAAACAGCCGAAATATCCTTTTCGACCATGCCCCAGTTAATTACGACGAGTTTTCTCGTGACGTCTGTATGTACGTATGCATGTGCGTATGTATGTATGTTTGTATGTATGTATGTATGTATGTATGTATGTATGTATGTATGTCGCATAACTCAAAAACTATATGCCGTAGAAGCTTCTAGTTTGGTATGTAGGCTCTGAGGGTGGTCGTTGTGCACCTCCCCTTGTGGTTGCATTCGAATGTTCCCAAGGGGTCTTTTACCCCTTTGTGGGGTAAATCAATGTTAATTTCAATGCAGATTGAGTGATATGATTTGGTGCAACCACTTGGCGATATATCGCCAAACTTTTGGTCGCCAAGTGTTTGCCGCCAAGTTGGCGACAAATTTGGCGAAAAAATGATTTTTTTTTAAAATTTGGATTCAATTTGGCGCTATTGGGCACATTTTGCGAAAAATTCACTGAATCATGTTAAAATCGGCGATATTTAGAAAATAAATCATTGTAAAACATTATTTTGCATTGATTCGTGACAAACTGGGGGTGTAAATGTTTGAATTGTTATCTTGCTCACTCTAATGCACTATTTTAACACTTGAGGCATTTATTATGGAATTTAAACGTAAAAGGAAGTAGTGTGGCGTGCACACCAGATGTTTTAAAATTACTACAAATCAGTTAATGCTTTGTACTTTGCATCAAAACAAGAAATCACTTTGAGAAAAAGAGCGCTTGAAATGCTTGTTGTGCTGACGATTTTTTTCATAGTACTATTAAAAATGCAACAGCTAGGGATTAAACTGCAAAAACTATCGTCTGTTAGTATGAAAGCAACTGTAATTAAAAGAAAACAAAACAATGTAAATAAAATCATTTCATTGCTGCATTTTTGTTTGTCGTCTGCCAAGTTTGGCTTGTGTATCTTTGAAATCGTGAAAAATATTGTCTGCTAGTGGAGAGAAACTTTATTTGAAAGAAAAAAATCTGGTATGGACCCCACACTACTTCCTTTTACGTGTAAATTTTTTAGTAGATGCCTTAAGTGTTAAAATAATGCTTGGAATGAGCAAGATGACAATTCAAACATTTACGCCCCAAATGTACCACGAAACAAAGCAAAAAATGATTTACAACAATTCATTTTCTAAATATCGCCGATTTTAGCATCATTCAGTGGATTTTTCGCAAAATACCGCCAATAGCGCTAAATTGAACCCAAACTCATAAAATAATTTTTTTCGCCAAATTTGTCGCCAATTTGGCGATATGTCACCAAGTTGGCGACAAGCACTTGGCGACTAAAAGCTTGGCGATATATCGCCAAGTGGTAATGCCAATTTATATCACTTAAGTCTACTTTGATATTAACGCTGATTCACCCCCAAAAGGAATAAAACACCCCCTTGGGAACATTCAAGTGCAACCAATGATCTCCCGTGCCCTCCCATTAGGGCACCCCTACTTTCGCTTAGTTTAAGTACAAAGAAAAACGGTTTTTGCGGCTTGATGCAAGTTTTGCACAGCGATTCATATTATGTTCATCCTGCAGACATGCAGATACTGCCGTTTACCTGCCCACAGCAACGAAAAATGCAGTTACTGCTAATTACCATTGGGGAAAAAACAGTTTTTTTTCATCGGAAACCAAAAAAAGATGCTTGTACCATAAAACTAATGTAACATAGATTTCAAAAATGCAAAAAAATGAAAATCGAAAAATTTGCAGTTACTGCCCTTTACCTGCCCACGGCAGATTATTAGTTGCTACATTTATCTTTTTCTTTGATGTGTGCAATAAATCTGCCAACTCATTAGTGATCAAGCTGCACGTGCTTCTTCCTCCGAGAATCGTCTTAGCAGAGATCATTTCCCCTTGAAATCCTGAAAGCAACACGCGATTCAGACAATACTATGGTTTCATTGCTTTCTGTTTGGAAAGGAGGCGACAAGGCATTCAGATGATTCACGCTCTCAACTGTTTCACTTTTCGCTTGATTCGTACTTGAATCTCTTTTTTAGTTCATTGAACCAGAATTTGGTGATGAAAAATCTATTTCATATTGAGCGGTCCCCTGATTCCTAAAAACATTGTGCTGTGTGGTGTCTTTCCTTACGCTTTAAACACGAAAAATTATACTGACATTTTTTGTGAATAGTTTGGAAGCGCATAGTTGAAACACAGTTTAAGTTTCTTAACTATAGCTATTCTTTCTTTTACCGGCTATTTCTGACGTTTTGAACACTTAAACGTAATATGATTATTCATTGCACATATACAACACACTTATGAAGCTTTATATCTTTTAATTTCGACAAAATTGATACCAGATAAAACTGGAAGAATTGCTGCGTTTTACATTTATATTTTAAGCCTGACAAGTTCTCGAGTTGTTAAAAAAAAAAAAATCATTGATTCATTTACTGTCGGTAATTTATCTTTTTTTAAATGTCTTTCCCACCAAATTTTAGTATTCGCATTTAACTTTTGACTTACAGCGTAGTAAAAAAAAACCCTCTTTTTTTAGTTTAATATTTCCAGTGATCTTAAATACTCACTCGTGATATCTATTAAACTTAAAACTGCGTTTGCATTCTCATTTTGAACAAGTCCCCCTGCACTCTTTGGATCCATACTTGATTGTTTTTACTTTCATTTCGATGCAACTCAGTACATGCCTATACAGTCGATCCCCGTTACAACGCGACCTGACTTACGCGAAACGGCTATAACGCGAGTTTTTCTTGAGAAACGAAAGTTTCAAGCAACGCGAATTCCTCTCATGTAACGCAAAATTTTCGGAAAAGGAAACGCTGCACGTAAGCTTTGTGACTAGGTTATAGATTTAATATCAGTTTCGTGCTCGACTTTGATCCGTTTAGCACCACCGAAAGCGGAAGTTCGCACCCTGTGTGAGTCTAAACATCGCTTTGACTCAGCGTATTCAACTAACCACTCCGTAATTATCTACGTAAGATACGGTAATATTAAGAAATGGTTAAAAACGGTGTGAAGTGTGTTAACAAATGCTTAAAATAATTGGATACGTTTATTAAAAATCCGTATTCATGCAATTTTCTACAACGCGAAATTCCGACTTATTACTTATTTCGTATTACGCGAGGAGTCCCCCGCGTAAGTCGGGGATCGACTGTACTTAATGATCTATGTATGAACGATCCCTGAGAAAATCGTTTTACTTAAAAGGCAACGTTTTACAGTGTTAAAACGTTGAGAGTTCTAATTTTAGTTGATTGCTTAAAAAGGGTTAGTATTATTATACGCCTTTCTCATTACAACCAAAAAATGGCACAGACCTGTTTTTTTGAGGTTCATCTCTAAATGCTTCGGTCTAAATTCACGCAACATAAGAAGACAAATGCAGAATATAAGAAGAGGAAGGTCATCTCTTTAAATCGTTTTCTTCATTATTAAGAAACATGACTCACTAAAAGCTCTTAAAATAACTCAATTACATTATGAGTAATTCAGAAATCCTGCCTGATCGAGCAAGACAGTAGAAGTTCATTAAGACTTATTGCTACTTTTTTAAATTAATTTTACCATCATTTATAATAATAATTTTGTTTTGCTCGTGATATATACACTGCTGCACAACATAATGTACGAGGGTTGGTTTTTTTTTTTCAACCTCCGATAGGCTATAAAAAATAAACGGATTCAAATAAAAAATTATTTTATTATCAAGAGTAAGATACAATGCTCTACAATTATCTACATAATCACCTTGACGATTGAAGTATTTGTTATATAGGTGTACAAGCTTTATAATAGCCTCCTCGTAGAATGTTGCCGCCAATGATTGGAAGTGTGTTGTGACGGTGTCTTTGGGTTCCATGCCACTTTGGAAGCACGATGCCTTTCCAGACCCCAAGCAGGGGTGACGGTCATTACCATGCCCCCAAGAAGAGGGGCATGGCAATGCCCGTCATCATAGCGCTCGTGTAACCCAACAGTTCCTCCAGCAATTTCATGCATTCAGTGGGACATTTTTGAACACCCACCATAAAGCTCCGACTGAGCACCAAGCGACTTACATCTGTTCCCCGAACTGAAGCAGACACTTGGAGACCCCTGCTTGGGGTCTGGAAAGGGATCGTGCCTCCTTAGTGGCATGGAACCCAAAGACACCGTCACAACTCACTTTCAATCATTGGCGGCAACATTCTATGAGGAATCTATTATAAAGCTTGTTCACAGATATAACAAATGCTTCAATCGTCAAGGTGATTATGTAGAAAATTGTAGAGCATTGTACCTTACTTTTGATAATAAAATATTTTTTGTATTTGAATCCGTTTATTTTTTATAGCCTATCGGACGTTGAAAAAAAAAAAAAAAAAAACAACCCTCGTACTTTTTTATAAACATTTTAATCATTGCTTAAATCAATTTAATTTAATTTTGTTCAAATAGGGGTGAAAATAGTGTAGGGGGTACAATAGGGGTGTAAAAATAGTTCTAAGTTCAGAATTGTTTTTTAATGAAAGTACAAAACAAAATCAATAATCAATAATGTCTAACTTTTTAGTATTTGTCATTATATGAAACCCTGACGATAGTTACTGAAAGGTAAAAAATCTTAGATTACAGTAGAATCTTGCTGCGAAAGAGTCCATTAAACCCATCATATAAATCCGTGTTGCCATTTGTGTTTGTTTTATATAATTAAAACGTCGGTAAAATAAAAATTCTTTGTGAAGTTTTTAATTTCTAGTTTTCTGCTCGGAAATGAGTTTTGTGGTAGAAAAATTAAAACCCCTATTTGTTTCATGCTTAGATAGCATTGTTTTCCTTTCTTAGAAAAAAAAAACTATGAAATAATGAATTAATACAAAACATTTAGTAAATAGCTCTTCTCTATGCAAACTTTGTTTTAACAGAAATTGAATTCATGCAAACTGCGGTGGGAGTATCTGGGTTGCTGAACTCTTTTGACAGTACTAAAGTTCATATTTAATATTAAATACTGTAAAATTTGACTAAAAGAAGCCCTGCTGCTTGACACTATGCTTAAAATGGAGCTTCAGCCCCTCTCTTTTATTTTCAGATGCCGACCTCCCCCCCCCCCCTCCAGATAAGCAAATTGATCCTTTGAACTTATTTCATCGCTCCTTGGAACACTATATCAAAGTTAAATTATTTCTTTCTGTTTTTTTCAACATCTATAAAGGCCATAATTTCGATCGTTTGTCTTTCTGTACGAAATAAAAGTGGGATTTCAAAATCCTTCTAATTTCAATGTAAGAGGAACAGCGTTTAGCGGTTCAACAATATAGAAATGGTGTATTTAATAGCATCAAACCATTCTAGACATAACATCGGACCAAACTATTTTAACTGGTAAAGGAAAACGAAAGTTTTCCTTTACCAGTTAAAATAAAAAAATATTCATTTCTATAATTACTGCATAATTAAATAACATTAAAAAATAATCTGAAATATTCATTATTTTTTTCGTCTGACAAAATGAGTCATTAACTGCGACGCTTCGAGAGCGCACTAAAATAAATACATAAATGCAATAAAATAAAATATTGTTTCATTGCGGTCATAATTCATCACTGGATAATCTGCAGTAAAAAAACTGAAATGATTTTATTAGATAATAAGTTTTTTTAGGTATGTAACGACGTCAAGTTTGTTTTCATTAATTAAATTTAATTTAAAGTCCTTAGAAGTTAAAATGCCTGTTTTTCATCCAAAACATTGAAAGTTGCCTTAACTGTGAACCCATTAACTGCATTGTGTAAACAAAGTATTGAATTAGCTTTACTCTCCATTAAATTTATTTTATTTTCCTTACAGCGTAATTTGTGTATGTCCAAAGACGAAGAGTACTTGTCTAACTAAATTCAGCAAGCAGTGTACTTTAAATATGTGTTTTCTTTAGTATAAATAGAACTGCTAAATTAAAATCTTAATGATAAAATTATCATAATTATGGAAACATGTTAAGTGATTTTGGTAAAAACCTTACGTGATAGAAGAAATCGGACTAGAGAAATTCGTATTCATGACATTGAAATTACATAAAATCACATTTCATACTTTTGACACCATTCAAAAAGCTTAAATTTTCGAGAAAGTTTTGTTCAAATTTACTTTAATGAAGTACATAAATAGCATTTTGATCAACCCAAAGTAAAATAATTTTTAAATCAGTAGTTTTGTCCAATGTCCGAGATAAAATAAAATTAGTAGCTGAAGTTAACTTTTTAGCATAATTTGATACCACCCGCACTACAGATTCCACCATTAACTATCCGGAAAATTCCCGAATCGGTTTTTCTACGTTTCTTTCACTATCTCCCGCACTTTTGGCGTCGTCACTTACGCTCTAATTGCTTTAATTAATGGTCATTCAATTAAAAATTGCATTAGAATGTGACGATGCTTATTTCTCCAGTTATCAATTGGAATTAAATGGTGAAAATGTTAGATTTACGAGTGTAATTATTATTGCAAGAAATTATTTCGGAAATTTTACTCTGCGTGTAGGATGACTATTCAGCTTTGAAGATTGATTTATATATATATATATATGTATATATATATATATATATATATATATATATGTATATATATATATATATATATATATATATATATATATATATATATATATATATATATATATAATATATATATATATATATATATATATATATATATATATATATATATATATATATATATATATATATATAAAACGAGTTATTCGGGAGTAATAAGGTATTTATAAAGAAACCATTCATATTCTGTTGGATACTTTAAAAACATGCCCACTTTTTCAAAAGTAGCAGAAAACGGTATTTTTAAAATATAGCGAGAAAATCGGCGAGACCTTACCGGTTTTCTGGATCCCGGATAAAAGGTTCTGTATGGTTTGTGTATATATTGTATATATATCGGTAAATCTTCATTTCAATATAAAGTACAGTGAACTCTCACTTATGCGCCTGCCCTAGGGACCAACAGAAAAAGGCGTATAAGTGAACAAGCCTATTTAAAGGACTAAAACTCAACATAGGTTCTAATGAGAGAGTGAATAAGAATGTTTCTATAGAAAAGGGACATATTACTACAGTTTGGCAATTACTGTAACGTAACTATAATGATTAAGAGAAAACAAAAATTGTAGCATGCCTAATTACAAACTGTTCCCTTTAAAACGATGCATAATAGATAATTGTCCCTCTCCGAACTCTAGTTCATGCGAAAGAAATGCCTTCCGTGCCAAATAAAGGCGAAAGATTAAAGAGGAAAGTAACGAAAAATGCTTATTTTTTAAAGAAAATAAATAAATTTTCATACATTTTAGGGAAAATGCGGCGCATAAGTGAAATATTTATCTTTAGAGCGACGCATAACGAACGATACAATCATCATTTTGCTATGGAATGTGCTGGGACCATTTAAAATCGTCGTATAAGTGAAAAAAGCGCATAAATGAGGCGGCGTATAAGTGAGAGTTCACTGTAGTTGAAAAGAACACATTGTTAAAATAGTATGCTAACGGAATCAAATGTAACTTAAAATGATCTTAATCGTAACATTATTAAAGCTTGGTTGAAAATTCTGAGAAAATGTCTTAAGAGAACAAAGAGTTTCACGTTAAAAACAAAATGACTTCGGAAAAGGTATCTAAATCATAATAGTGTGCCTACCTCATAGGCTATAAATTGCACTCTAATTATTTTAAGGATATAATGCGATAGTGGACATATATTTTTCGAATTTTGTACTTAGTTGATATTCCCAGCAATTTATTTTAGAAACTTCGGAGTCCTGTCACGTTCCGTTTGCTCGCAGTCACGAGAACATACCTATAATTTTCACCACACTGGTCAGTCTCACGCACTATATCGTGTGAGAACTGACCATTAGGAATAAAATTTAATTTCTGTCTTTGTTACCATATTTTCAGAACGCTCGAGCGTTTTCTTAAAATATTGTTTTTATTTTTCAGGCTGCAGAATGAGATCCAAGAAACGTCGACTTTTTCAAAGACCAAAGTTTTTATTTTTTACTCTCAGCTTCTGTTTTATATCTATAGTCTTCTATTCTCGTTACTTCTGGACTACCGAAGAAATACCGTTTCGAGTGCTTGCCGATGATACAATAAGAGATTTCTTGATAAATACACCTGGATGTCAAATACCAGCCTGGAGTCCTTGGGATGCATCCGTTAAAGATCTTTTCAAACAAGTTGGCTCTTACAAATGCTCGGGTCAGCCTTCAGTCTTGAGAATTATATCTAATGCTGAAGTTAGATTGGAAGATGCCGTGTTACAATATTATTACGAAGCAACGTCAGAGAATATTTCGTGTGTGTTTCAAGAGATAACTAGGAATGTATCAGGTTTAGATAAAATTGACAATATGGTCATTCTAGGAAAAGCTAAAAAATTGATCTTTAATCAGCCATTAGGTGTTGATTTTATTAAGACTACGTGTAAGTTTTTTTCTGAGTCAGAGAAAGAACATAAAACATTTGAGGAGTTTTTACCCTTGACTCCACTTAAAACTGATGTAGAAAAACGATGCGTTCAAAATGCTGATATGCATAAAGCGAAACCTTTAAACGTGATATTTTTGGGTTTAGATTCGATATCTAGTTTGAACTTTTTGAGACATTTTCCGAAAACGAAAAAATATTTATCTGACTTCCTTTCTCCAATCAGTATGAAAGGGTATACTAAGGTTGGTGACAATACATTTCCGAATATTATGCCTCTATTAACGGGACATTTTTATCAGCATTACTATGATGAAGTACATAATAAAACTATGTTCTTCGATGATGTTGAATTTTTTTGGAAATATTTTGCAAAACTCGGCTACAGAACTTTGTTTACTGAAGACGCCCCAGAAATTGCTACATTCAACTATTACAGAAACGGATTTAAAAATTCACCAACAGATTACTATTACAGACCATTCGCCCTAGCTGTAGAGCAATCAGAATTGAAGGCGAAGAGCAAAGGGCAGTGTTTTGGTAGTAAAATGGAAATGGAAGTTATTTATGATTATCTCAAAAGCTTTGTGGATACCATGGGAAAATACCGCCCATTTTTTGCTTATGTATTTTTAGCCAGACTTACTCACGATGTTTTTAACTTTGCTGGTTATGCCGATGAGCCAACCTATCAACTCATTAAAAATTTACACGAAACTGGTGCTTTAGAAAATACAATGCTTGTATTTTTCAGTGACCACGGCATTCGTTACGGACCTATACGAAAAACATACATAGGACAGTTTGAGGAACGAATGCCTTTTATGCATATTTGCTTGCCAAAATCCTTCCTTGAAAAGAACGAGGAACTTCGAAAAAATTTACTCATCAACAGTGAACGTTTGACAACTCCATTTGATATTCACGCTACTATGCTACATTTAGCTAGCATAATAAGTGGAGATCCTAACTTAGAAGGTCAAATAAAACCTGGTATTAGCCTCTTTCGAGAAATACCAGCCAACAGAACTTGTTCTCAAGCAAAAATTACTCCTCATTGGTGCCCGTGCCAAATACATAAAGCCGTTCCTAAAGACGATAAAATAGTTCAAGTAGCAGCCCAAACTGTGATAGAAACAATCAACAACAGGACAGGTGTGTATAGAACTGATTGTGCTGTTCTAACCTTACTTCAAGTGCTTGATGCCAGGATTGCTGAAAAAGAGAAGGTAATGCTCAATAATTCTGCTATACATAAACTGAATAATGATAAGGTTTTCAATGATTACCTTATTGTTTTGTCTTCATCTCCAAGTAATGCCATATTTGAAGCTACTGTTCGGTGTAACGAAAGTTCATCTTTTTGTACAGTTGTTGATGATATCAGTAGAATAAATGAGTATGGGAAACAATCTATATGCATATCTGATGCAGAGATCCGAAAATTTTGCTACTGTACTTAATGTAAATAAATGTTTTAAGGAACTGTTTACTTTTTATTGTCCTAAATTTTCATTTGTTTTCAAAACCTCGCTTGAAATTAATCATATAAAATGCGTAAGTATTTTAAATACTTTATTAATTTGAGAAAAGTATTTATTTATAAAGCCTCAAGAGGCTGATTGTTGTAAATATTTGAGCGAGTTGTAATTAATAATGTGAAAGAATTAAATTTTATTATATTCACATATGTGATAGCATCAAGAAATTTTTTTACGTGGTTCAATTTTTGGCCATTAATTGGAAAAATCGCCATGATTTAAAATTACTATCAGCTGCCATTTTTTATTTGTTAACAAATTGCACGTTTGTACCTAATTTAATTAAGGCTTTAAAAACTATTTTAAGATTTCGTTTCCAGATTTTGCTTTTACGAATAGTAGAATTTTGTAGTAGTGATTATATTTAAGAGATAAAAATTCATAAAAGAATAAGATATAGAAGAAAGTTTCGTGATGGCTATAACGTACTAGTTACTTTTTCATTATTGTAAGGGAAACAATTACGCAACCAAAACTGCTCTTGCGCATTATATTTGAGAGTCACGGATAGACCTATTTTTAACGCAGAAAAACTGGTTAAAAAAAAGATTTTTTTTTTTTAATTATTGATTTTCAAACATTAAATACGAATTAACGCAAAGTAATCTTTAAAAAACAAAGACTTTAGTAATACGTTTACAGTTTAAATAAGGTATTCTAGCGATCATTAAAGCTGAAGTAGTCTACTACACTTTGTTTTCAAATTATTTTCTAATCTATATTTTTTTAAATGTCAATGTTTTTTTCTCGTTTTGTTACGATCTAATGAATAAAAGCAATACGGTATAGAGAAACAAACGTGAACAATTTTTGTTTCTTTATTTTGTAAAGTATGCCATCGATTTCTGACAATAGTATCTATACTTTTAAAGTCTTTTCCTGTGATTGTTTGATAAAATATTCCTTTATACTTAACTTTCTGGTTTTAAAAAATGACTTCTATCGTACACCTGTGCCGTTTTAAGAGGGCTAACGTATCTGAGGCATAGCTGTGTCCAAGGAGAGAATTTTAAGGATTAAACAACTCCACTGAGAGAAAAAGTGTTAGATGTTACGTTTTTTTAAAGTTAGTTTTGAATTTCTGATTGTCCTCTTTTTATTAACTATAATCATTCTTGGAAAATCAGTGGCGGCAAAACCACTGAATAGTGTGATCATATAAAACACCATCTGCGTCAGTATTACCACTTATGAGGAGGTTATGATGAATGCAGCATTTCACAAAAAGAAAAGAATACATGTTGCTATGAAGATGCATCACAATTATGCTTGCTAATATGGTTTGCATAGTTAAAAAAATCTTTCCTATTTTATTTGCTAAGCATTATTTCATAATATAAAACCTGTACATTTTACGCCAAAAAAAGGGGGGGGGGGTATGCACTATTTGTAATCTCAACAGATAGAGTAAGGTACGTTTCGGAGGAAGCTGTAAGTGATTGTTAAACTACAGCTCATTCAGAATTTATCTCATATACATAACAGTTCTTAGACTGCAGTTTGGTAAAACTATAGCAGTCTTTATATGCGTATAAAATAACATATGCTAGTATTGGCAATCTGCCTTAAAACTAATGGACTTTAGGGAGTTTGACAGAACAACCCTTCCAGCGGTGTGTCATTGAACAGAAATTAAATATTTGACACACTGGTATGTTCTCCTGACAATGCGGGCAAGGATTTCTAAACAATAAAACTCCCTTTTCTTTACGTAATTCCGGGCACGGAACTGGTTTGAGGATTGAAAAACATAACCATCACATTTAAAAGAAAAACATTTGTAGTATAGCAAATGCAGATGCAGATTATAGTGAAACATTGGTATTTATAGTGTAATATTTTTTAAAGAAAATAGTTTTTATAGTGTGAAATGACTAAGTTCTTGTCATAGATATTTTGAATATTTATAGAGACCCACTAACATTTGGTGCAATATTTATTTATTTAATTGTTAAAATATTTTAGTTTAGATCTTTTGCTGAATTAATGAAGGGCATGCGAGGCAAACCGGATGGGGTTAAGTGCTAAATTTCATTTTGTTTGCTTATTCAATCGTTTGCTAAATCACTTACGTTGCTTTTATTAGTGATTAGTTTATATTATTTCACTAATTGATTATTCATTTACTCATTTTTGTTCTCTAATCTATTTGCTCTTATCTATTAATTAATGTATCCATTCTTCTAGTTTTTCATTATCTATTCATTTGTCATTATTTACTCATTAATTTGAAAAAGAAATATTTTCAATAATCAAATAGAAAATTTTCATACAAAATTATTTTGTCTTGTTTTTGCCCCTCTTCCCCCGCCCCCCGCATCTAAAAAAATTGAAGTAAAATATTTACTGCCAAATATTAAAAAAGGTTTCAACGCAAATTTTAATAATGATACGTAGTTCTTTCTTAATGTACTGTTATTTTTGAAACAAATTTCTGATTTATTCATGTTGGAAAGCGAAATTATTTTGACTATTTCACTTTGCCCCATACGTCCTATACTTAAAACTCCCCATTCTTACAGTTGAATTAAAAAATTTAGTATCCTAATCTGATCTGCTGTTCACTGAAATACATTTTGATTAACGTACATTACATTGAGGAAGCAATTTAACAGAAGATGACAGTAAAGAATCTGTTCGTGAATCTATCTCAATTTAGAGATTTTTTTTTTGAAGTATTTTTGTTTAAATTCAATAATGCTGGGGGAAAAAACTGCGCAGCATAGCAAATACTGCTTTTGCTAAATACATTTATTACGTAGAATAATAATATGTTTTAAAAATAATTAACTTAAATTTTAAATCATCAACTGTATTTCTAATTTTTATACAGTAGAATGTGTTTTGCTCTGTTTTTTCAAATTATTACTATAACACTTTTTGTAATTCATATTGATGCTGGGAAACACACTTTAATACTTACCAAAAATTCGAGAAAAAAAAACCCTCCACGTTCTTTTTATAGGTAAACGAAAACTCATAAAATAAAAATTACTGAAATTTTTAACTGTATGTTTGAAATTATTGAAAGAGGGAGCATATAATAATAAAAACATTCTAAAGCAGAAATTAAGAATAATGATTAGTTCTATTGTTTAATATTAATGGTAAAAAATTAACATTAACATGATGTAATAGGAGTTACATTTTTGCCGGAAATGAATCCATAACAGATAAAATAATGAATAAATGAACTATAGCAGTAATCCTTGTTTGAATGTTTTACTTCTTGTAATCGTCGATAATTATTTTGAAACAATCTCGAAATAAAGTGAAAAATTATTACATACGTAAATCCTTTATTTTATTTTGAAGAATTTTTTTCTCATTATTTTGTGAGATTAATTAAATAGTAACGACAACGAGATATTTATGACGAGAAATGCTCTGAAAATTTAAAACTACTTGTACAGTTCAAATATTGGTAAATAGATGGCGCCATATACTTTCGGACATCATTTCAGTTTTAAAATATGATGCAAATAGTACTGTGTCAGTGTTTCTCAACATTTTTTGAGCCGCTGACCAGCAAGAGCTTTTGAAAAAGAAATCGCGAACCAATCATGGTTTTATTTCCAAAAAAAAAAAAAAAAGAAACAAAAAAAGAGTATGTTTCAAAATTTTTTTGGAACGGGATATTTTTTTCGGACAGTGAGACCAGAAATCGAAAGGAAACATGATGATCACCGAAAATTAGCTGAAAAAAACTTCATTACATTTTTTTTCTGTATTATTCATCTTTAAAAATAGTTTTCAAACTGCTGACACATCACATACAATTCGTGTCTTTCATAATAGACAAAAATATTTCAGATTATATGTTCAGTTATGTCAAGGCCGTAGCCAGGATTTTTTTTCGGGGGGGGTTCGAAGTGAAGAAAGTTTGTTTGAAAAAAAAATAAACAATGTAACTTTTATGACGCAATGGGAGCAAAGGCTGTTTGTACGGAGGGGGGGGGGGGGCAAGGGGGCACCTGCTCCCCTTCACTTCCGAAAGTAAAGGGGCCCTGCCCTTCACTTTTTAGAGCGAAAAATTAACGGTCGGTTATTTACTGGGTGGATTAATTTATTTCATGAAAATTAAAAACTGAAAATAACACAAAAATGTTTTTTTTCCCTCATCTTATTTCACAAGAAAGGAACTTTGAATTGCAAAGGGGATATCTACAGTAAAATCCATCCTGCATTTCAGACTGTATTAAAGTTTTTGAAGGTCATTTGTTAAAATACAATAATATAGGCAAATTTTACAAAAAAAAAAAAAAAAAACAACTTTAGGGTGCCGCCCTAAGCTCCTCACAAACTTCTTTTGATACCCAATTTCTTGGTGCACCAGCCACCTATGATTGGGAGTGTGTTGGACTAACAGGAAGGAGAGCGAAGTTGAGGTAATGGACAAGATGTTAACCAATAGGCTTTTGGGAAGAAGGAAAGGAGTCTTTCTCCTCTCCTGCATTATTTTTCAAATAAATTTATCAGAATTTATGACGACATCATGTTTGAAAAATTGAAGAAAAGATAATTAAAGAAACTCTGCGACTTGGTGACCTTCTCTGCGACTTGGTGACGTGGGATCCGTGGGACCGAAGGAAGGAACATAAAGGAGTGCGACGATAAATTGCTATGTGCTATAGGGGTCGAGAAATATAGTACAAAACACTTCGCACCCAGAAAACAAAGAATGCATTTTCGTTAACTCATCACCTCTCCATTGATAATAACAATAACTGATTTAAACATCTGTATCTGTTTTTACTGTGATCAATGTGTTAAGAGATAGAAGTTTTTAAAAAATCTTATACTTTTTGCTAATTTGTTAGCAGTAAGCCCAAAAGGGGACCACAGTTGTTTTGTGGCGTAAAGGAGAGGATCTTTTGTCTCTTTCCATGATAAATAAATCTCAACGACAA
This sequence comes from Uloborus plumipes, assembly GCA_038373865.1. NCBI lineage: Eukaryota > Metazoa > Arthropoda > Arachnida > Araneae > Uloboridae > Uloborus > Uloborus plumipes. The sequence goes on from JAXGGA010000996.1 coordinate 16,923, forward strand.
GTGAAGTAAATTTTGTTATCCCGTTAAAGATTATAGACCAGCAGGAGAGACGGAATAATTTAAGTTTTAAGTTGAAAAGATAGAAAAAAACTCTTTTGGCGAAATAGTGCGCAGAACTATGGGTCATTCCATGTCAAGTGTCCCAAACTTCGAGAAAATCCCCACTCGACCCCCTCCGATTTTAATGAAAATTTTTTTGGATGTACATATAAAACTTGCATGAAACCATACGAAATTATAGCTCTATAAGCCATATGGTTTAGACAATAAAAATTATTTTAGAAAGGCCCATGGGCGCCCATATACGAAATTTTAAGGGGGGGGCTCAGATGTTTTCCTCATAATTTACAGTGATAAATATATAATATATATGTGTGTGTGTGTGTTTCTTTGATTTATTAAGAAGATGAAAGTATGACTTCTTACTGCTGTTTCTTTGTTTTTTTTTATTCTATTTTTGTTGTTAAATGTTTGGGCTGATTTTTTTTTCTTTGAGGTAGGGGTATCAAAAGAGAGATGCAATGAACTGTTTTAAGTCGGGTAGAATCTTCGTAATTTTGGGGGGTCCGGGGGCTTCTCCCCGGAAAATTTTTGAAAAAAAGTTTTAAAATTCTTCATTTTGAGGCCTTGTATGGCGCAATTGGGACTTCAAAAATATGTTGGAAAAATAGGCAAACAAAAAATTTATACATGTTCTGCATTCTTTTGCAAATTAAGATCAATCAAAACATGTATATTTTTCGTAGTTTAACAAACGATTGACACTAATCGTCAGAGAGGAAGAACGAGGGAGGAGAAACGATAAACACATCATCACTTGCTTATACATTGATTTTCAGAAAAGTTTCTTAGTAGTTTTTGATCAGTTCCCAACTCACGAACAGAAACAGCACTTAAGAGTTTTAAATGACCAATGGTATAAAACGCATAAACTCCTTTAAAAGGAATAGTGTAGAAATTAAAAAAATGATGGACGTGAGAGTAATATTCTGGCCATTCAATTAATTCATAGTTTATTTATTTGATAAGAAATATAATTGAAGCACATTTTAAGGAGTTTCAAAAGGTATTTAATGATTTTCAAAGACTCTAGAATAGGCCTTGCCCCCCTCCCCCCGAATGTATTATAATGTAAGACAGAAAAAGTTTTCTTTTTTTACAAATTCCAAATGCCAAACAATGTCTAGTTTTCTTGCCATCCTCGAATCCGCCCACTCTTTCTCCTAACCGCTAGTCCGCAGACATGGGATGGTTTCCTATGTAAATGCGGCGTCTGTCAACCCATGAATCTGCCTTTGTTCTATGGAAGAATGTAGGAAGAGACACAATGTTAAACTTCTGAAAGCGATTTCAGTGCAGATTGGAGTTATTAAAATGTGGCGTTTTTTATAATTTATTCAATAATGAGAAAAGAAAAAAAAATTCCGATTAAATAGTACTTTAAGCAAAAAGGTACTAATTTCCAAGGGGGGGCTCGAGCCCCCCCTTGCCCCCCCTTATGGGCGCCCATGGAAAGGCCTCTTTTTCGTGTCTTGAAAAAAAATCACCAAATCGTCGAGTTTGTGCTTTTATTGCTCGCGATCTAAGACGATTATCAGGCTCAAATTTGGTGATTCTGATCACTGATTATGGTAGAATATCCTACTTGTGTAACAGAAGCCCCACGCACTGTAGATTTTTTGCAGTTTGCTGCCAAAGTTGGTAAAAAATCGTATTTTGGCAAATTTGACCACACGTTATCAGCTTGTATCTGCTGAGAGAATGACTTTCTGAAGCTAATTCTTTCCTCGTTTGTAACATGATAGTTCGTCCGAAAGGTGTGCAAGTGGCATCTCGATAGCTCAAATGATTGCTGAATTATACGAGTTGAAATTCCAGTCAAATTTCTTTTTTCTCAATTTTGTCTCAATTTCAAAGGGCAATATCTCGCAAGGATCATCTTGAATTTCAATTTTCTTTACATTATTGGAAAGAACACACTTTTCTTAACTAAAAAACGTTATTTTTATTTTTGAGATAAACCAGTTTCAAGGGGATATTGCAGATCAAAAATGTGTACGTCATTCAACGTGAAATTAAAGAAAAAAAGACATTTGACCTCAAAAGTTGATGTCAATTTGTTCTATTAAAATTTGGAGCTATTGTTTTTATGTTCTGATAAAAAAAAAAAAACTTTTTTAGATATTTTCGAACTTTAGTTTTTGTGTGCGCATCCGTAAAAACTCAAAAAATGGAAAAAAATAAAGTTTCGTTTTTAACAGAAATAATTATCTTCTTATCGCTGCTATAAGAGCCTGAATCTTTTCCAATGTATTATTTTTAAGCTCTTGAAACAGAATTTCGGATAATACACTGAAGTGACAAAAGTCATGGGATAGCAATATGCAAATTTTCAGATGGCAGTAGCATCGCATAGAACAGGTATAAATGCGCAGTGCTTTTACAGAGCTTTCATTTCTGTTCAAGTTATTCATGTGAAGAGGTTTTAACGTGATATGATGACCGCACGACGTGAATTAACAGACTTTGAACGCGGAATGTTAGTTGGAGCTAGACGCATGGGTCATGCCATTTCGGAAATCGTTAGAGAATTCAACATTCCCAGATCCACTGTGTCAAGAGTGTGCCGAGAGTATGAAATTTCAGGCATAACATCCCACCATGGACAGCGCAGTGGTCGACCGCCTGCACTTAAAGATCGAGACCGGCGACGTCTGCAAAGAGTCGTAAATTCTAACAGACAAGCAACACTGCGTCAAATCACCGTAGAAATCAATGTGGGACGTACAATGGACGTGTCTGCTAGAACTGTGCGGAGAAATTTGGATTTCTTGGGCTATTCCAGCAGAAGACCGACTCGAGTGCCTTTACTGACAGAACGACATCGCTTGCAGCGACTCTCGTGGGCACGTGAGCATATCGGTTGGTCCCTAGATGAATGGAAAACCGTGACCTGGTCCGATGAGTCACGATTTCAGCTGGTAAGAGCCGATGGTAGGGTTCGAGTGTGGCGCAGACCCCACGAAGCCATGGACCCAAACTGTCAGCAAGGCACTGTTCAAGCTGGTGGTGGCTCCGTAATGGTGTGGGCTGTTTTTTCATGGCATGGACTTGGTCCTCTAGTGCGACTGGACCGAACATTGACTGGAAATGCTTATGTGCAGCTACTTGGAGATCACTTGCAGCCATTCATGGACTTCATGTACCCAAACAACGATGGGATTTTTATGGATGACAATGCGCCATGTCACCGGGCCACAACTGTTCGCAATTGGTTTGAAGAAAATTCTGGACAATTCCAACGAATGATTTGGCCACCTAGATCGCTCGACATGAATCCCATTGAGCATTTATGGGACACCATCGAGAGGTCTGTTCGTGCCCAAAATCCTGCCCCATCAACGCTTTCACAATTATGGACGTCTATCGAGACAGCATGGCTCAATATTCCTGCAGAAGACTTCCAACGACTTGTTGAGTCCATGCCACGTCGAGTTGTTGCACTTCGCCGGGCAAAAGGAGGGCCGACACGATATTAAGAGGTATCCCATGACTTTTGTCACTTCAGTGTATGTCACTTGGCAAGGTGTCATTAATATTTTAAATTCATAAAAAGCATTGTTTCCTTTTTCAAAAAAAAAAATAAATAAATAAAAACAATTAATAAAAGATATAAATAATAAATTAAACAGTTAATATGGTGTGTACGTGATAAAAAATATGTATAATAGGACTGCAGAGCTATTTTTCTAAAAAGCGATAACGAAAGTTTTCGATAGAGTTGAATATTGCAATTATTTCCACCGTGTAAATAAATGATAACAATAGTAATAATTGAACATATGATAAGTAGTAATTGAAAATCCATTCTTTATACTGCCGAGGATGTGTCTTTCAGCCTGTGATTGCAATTTGCCCATAAACAAAAATGATGAAAAATGGGAAAATGCTTTTTATGACCTTGAAACATTAATGACCTATAACCTTGCCAAGTGACATATCATCCAAAATTCTGTTTCAAGAGCTTAAAAATAACACATAGAGAGACTCAAGCTCTTATAGCAGCGATAAGAAGATAATTATTTTTGTTAAAAACGAAACTTTTTTTTTTTTTTTGCCTTTTCTTGAGTTTTTATGAATGCGCACTCAAACACTTAAGTTCAAAAATATCTAAAAAAGGGTTTTTTCATCAGAACATAAGCACAATAGCTCCTGCAAATAATAATAGAACAAATTGACATCAACTTTTGAGGTCTATGTCTTTTTTTTCTTTGATTTCACGTTGAATGACGTACACATTTTTGATCTGCAATATCCCCTTGAAACTGGTTTGTCTCAAAAATAAAAATAACGTTTTTTAGTTAAGAAAAGTGTGTTCTTTCCAATGATGTAAAGAAAATTGAAATTTAAGATGACCCTTGCGAGGTATTGCCCTTTGAAATTGATACAAAATTGAGAAAAAAGAAATTTGACTGGAATTTCAACTCGCATAATTCAGCAATTATTTGAGCTATCGAGATGCCACTAGCACACCTTTCGGACGAACTATCAGGCTACAAACGAGGGAAGAATTAGCTTCAGAAAGTCATTCTCTCAGCAGATACAAGCTGATAAGGTATGGTCAAAATTTGCCAAAATACGATTTTTTACCAACTTTGGCAGCAAATTGCAAAAAATCTACTTTGCATGGAGCTTCTGTTACACAAGTAGGCTATTCTACCCTAAACAGTGATCAGAATCACCAGATTTGACTCTGATAATCGTCTTAGGTCGCGAGCAATAAAAGCACAAACTTGACGATTTGGACAGTTCTTTCAAGACACGAAAAAGAGGCCTTTCTAAAATAATTTTTACTGGCTGAACCATAAGGCTTATGGAGCTATAATTTGGTATGGTTTCATGCAAGTCTTATACATACATCCAAAAAAAAAAAAAATCATCAAAATTGGAGGGGGTCGAGTGGGGACGCCTCGTACACTTGACATAGAATGACCTCTATTCAAGTTTATTCAAAGGATTTTTTTTTATTTTTATTATTCTAACTTTTCTTTATATCATCAAAAACCTCAGACCCGTCACAACTTCGGGGGGGGGGGACCTCCTACCATCAAACCTTGAAATTTTTTTTTTTCTTCTTTTTTTAGTTGAATACTTTTTAAAAACTTTTGAGGTTTGAAAATTTCGGGGGGGGTTCTGACCCCCTGACCCCCCCCGCTGGCTACGGCCTTGAGTTATGTAATGATTAATGGAAAATATTGGATACTATTTTGCATTACACTCTCACCATTCTCTCATTTTGTGTGTTTGTATGAAGAGGAAAAAAAATCGAAGAAAAATTCTGCTTTTGAAATAAAACATACTATTGTATCAATGGGGAAAATCGCATTTGAAAAACATCTCTTCTAACATTATAAAACAAGTTTAATTATGAAAATACTATCAAAATATTGTTTCTCAAAATATTAAATTGTCTCAGAGCTACTAAAAATTCTAGAAAAAGAAAACAGTAAATTTTTCAGTGAAAGAAAATTGAAAAAAGAACAGTTATATTATTTTGAAAAGAAGTGAGTTTATGAATACAATTCGGACATTTTTAAGTGTCACAATTTTTGATAATATTTGACTTTATTGATAAAATTAATGTATTTATCCTTTTTTTCCATTGAAAATTGTCTCATTGTAACGTACTGTGACACATGCGTCTGCCGCCATTTACAAATTCAGTGCTTTAATAACTCTTTTTTTATAGTTTATAATAAAAGAAAAAAAAGAATAAAATCAAACGTTGTTGGTGGACATTAAAACTATTTTATTAAAAATTTAGAAAAGTATTTCCTATATTTCACATGTCGCAAATGTTTCATTTGTTATTGTGATTAAAAGTTGAAATAATTTTATTTAATGATCTTTTTCCATACAAGGACAGTATAACTGCCGTATATGCCGCATATTGCTGCTGTTTTCTAATGCAGTAAATCGAAAAAAAAAAAATTCCTCTGATATACTATTACAACAGTTTTAAAATTTACAAATTTTAGCGAACAAATGAATCAATAACTAACTAATCGAATCAATCGTAATTGCTTGAAGTGAAGAAAGTTAATATGATAAATCTGGTTTTGTTTCGAGAATAACCAAAAAAAAAAAAAATAATAAAAATTTTTTTATTAAGCATACGATATAATAATGAAGATTAAGTTACAATAATCTGATTTCTGCAGTTATATTTAATACAACAGCATGAAAGAGCCACAACAGCATGACAGAGCCTCTTAAGTGTTACACATTGTTATTTGTCGTGGTTATAATTAGTGTGGCATAAGTGATCCTAAATATTGTTTCGGATGGTTGGAGGTTTTATAAAAACATGTGAAGAAAGAAAAACTAAGTTAAGTAAACTTTAATATCAAGACCAAGATTTGTATTTAAACATAGTTAGAGGAATGTGAAGCTGTTAATAGAACTCACCTGTTTTCAAAATGAACAAATTAAAAATTTCTTTTGAAAATTACAGTAGGGGCAAGGGGGTACAGTAGGGTACAGTAAGGTAGTCTAAACCAGTGGCTGCTCGTGCCTTAATTTAGTGGGTGGACCCGCAATTTTATGCTTACACATATAAAATGGGGGAAAGTGAACTAATGCTGAGCAACGTAAAATAATATTTATCTACTTCATTGATATTTTAAGGCGGGAGGTCTTTTTTTTTGGGCATCCTTGGTAATTTATATAAATGTAATCATGATACGGTTATAAATTTAGAGCTTTAGAATACTTATCACTTCTCCAAGCATTCATAATGTGACATCCGGCAGGATAACAAAGTTCATAGAGCTTATACAATACTTACAACCCTTTTTAATATATTAGCACTACATTGTGACAAATGAGATTGAATTCATACTAATACCAAGAAAATGGCAAACGCTCCGCAAGTCAAAAATAAAGTCTTCACCAAAAAATTTCGAAAATAAGAATCTAGTTCCAAAACGCAAATCCATAGTAGTACTAAATTATAAATCTATATTAATAAAACAGAGAATAAATATGTGCGTATGTATGTTCCCCATACAAATCCATAGTTTACGTCGGATCTGGACTAAATTTGGCAAGGAGATACTTGGGCACCTGGAACGGGTCGTTGAGGGGGGGGGGGGTTCAAACGCCAAAAAAGTACCGATCCGTTCGAATTTCAATTTAACGACTCAAAAACAACTCAAAATTGCTCTTTCTACCCGAAATAATTATCGGATCTTCTCGATTTTGGTCTCATTTTAAAGTTTGCGAAAAATATCTTTTAGAGGGATTTCCTTCTGAAGGTTTTGAAAACTCCGAACCGCTAACTTCACCCAGAAAAAAAAAGATACGGGCGTTTTTAAGTTAGTAAAAATAAATTTTAAATTGGATTTCTTAATATCGTTTGCACGATCGTGAAAGAAATTGAATAGTGTGAAACAAATTATTGATATTAAAAGGGTGTTGCTACTTTGTTCTTGGACAAAAACAAATAAAATTCTTGCTTTTGCTTTTAGGCTTTTCCTGTAGCGGGGATTTTAAACTTTTTTGGCGATTGATTCATTTTTCGTTCTGCGCAAAGTGTCGACTTTAATCTAATCAGGACTTATATAGACACGCGCTACTTGACAGAAATTTTATTCTCAAGGTTTATCTGGCAGAGCCGGGCTAGCTAGTAAATAAATAAAATATGTATGTATTGTATTACAAATAGGTGGTGGTGGTGGTGGGGGGGGGTGAAACTGGCAATCTCTATGCCTGTTAGTAATAAGTGTTGAAAATGAAAAAAAGAAGAGGAAATGTAATAAAAATCAATCAAAAAAAAAAAAAAACGAAGAGCGCGGAACGTAAAGAAGCGAGAGTTTTCTCCCTAACACAAGGGCCAGACCAGTGGTCGGAAGTAGGGCGCTACAAGTAGCGAAACTACTGTAGTAGCTACATTTTTTAGTAGTTTGTAGTGTAGCGCAGTACTTTAAAAAAAAAGTAGAGTAGTGAGTAGCGCGATACAAAAAAATAGTAGTTTGTAGCGATTTCTGAAAACTACTTTTAAATAAAAAAAATAAATGAATAAATGAAAAAAAAAATAAAAAAAAAAGAGAACGAAGGTAATCAACTAGTTTTTTCTTTTGTCGAATATTCGTAAAAATTGTAAAAAAAATCTAAAAAGGACAAATTTTAGCAAAAAAAAGGAACAAAACGGAAAAGTAACAAGTAAATTCAAAGACAATTCCTATTTCTATTCCATATTCGAATGAGGTAATTTTCTAATCTAAACCACTTTTCGAATTTTTTCGGTCGATCCTCTAACGGTGTATTCTTGTTATTTATTTATTTTTTAAAAAGTAGCGAAGTAGAAACTACATTTCAAAAGTAGTGTAGCTCGCTTCATTAAAAAAAAAGTAGTTGTAGCTGTAGTTAACTACATTTTTAGAAAGTAGTTATAGTTGTAGTTCGCTACGAAAAATATGTAGTTTTTCCAACCACTGGGCGAGACATTCTCTACCTCTGTACAGCGAGGAGACATTTCCCTCTTCACCGCTTCGGTTGGGGACAAAGGGAACTCTTGGGCCCGATTGAAAAGTGCGCCCTCATGGCAGAAATTACAGGGGGTGTGATCACTAACCGCTCTTCTTAATCCAACCACTGCGATTGGCTAAAAGTGGCGGTTGCCGAGGGCCTAGTGCTTGCTGGCCCTTGGAGCTAGAAGTTCGTTCTCAAAGCTGTGTGAAGCGCTAAAATTGATGGATTTCAAAACTTTCTTGTGTTGTTTTTGCGATAAGCAGGGGAAGGGCTGAAAGCTGAAAATATGTTTTGTGCCCTATGTTTTTTTTTTTGAACTGAAATACAAAACGGTAGATTTTTATTATGTATGTTTTCTCTTCCAATTTTTCTGGGTGAGCCCGGCCCACCCGGGCCATACTGAGGAGCCGCCCCTGGTCTAAACCGTCAATGCATACGTATGTTGTGTTTACCCCAGGGTTGCGGAGTCGGAAGAAAAAGGATAGACTCCGACTTCGACTCCGGGATTTCGAAACTTCCGACTCCAGCATTTTTCTTTTTTTTTTTAAATTTGTTTTTTACCTTTATGGGAAGGGAGAAGGAACCTAAACAGAGGTTGAAATATTAAGTTCATTTTTAAAGTTTCATCTTTATTCATGGCTGAAGGCAGGAAGCAGGGACGCCCCAATCGGTGGTCACGGTAGGTCAGTGTGAATTCCCGAAATTTTCCAATTCTCACAAGAATTCTTGGAGGGTCATTTAATACACATTTACTTCAATTCTCGGAGGTCATTGTGACCTCTCAAAAAGTCCATTTTCTCCCGAGCAAAAGAAAAAAAAGTGTAATTCGCCTTTGTACAAAACTAATCCTTTTCTTGTTAAATTGTTAGACTATATTTTAACACATTGCATTTTTAATGAAAATATTTTTATTCACTTCTTTTTGAATTTATGTCTCACGTTTTCTTTTTGCTTTATTCGAGTTTTCTACTTTAAGTGCAACGTAAATGAAATATTTAAAAACGGGCACGTCAAATCAAAGTTTTCTAAGACGGGGGTCAGAAAGAAAAGAGAAAAGCAACAAAAGTGAACAAGTTTGTGTCCATATTTGGGCCATTCGTCTTTTTTCATGATCTCTGTCCCAAATTTGGGGATCCACAAGCTCAGAGAGAGAAGATGGGGGGGAGGGGGGGATTAAAATGATAAAAGAAAAGAAAGGAAGAAAATCGGGCACCAGCGGAAGAAGTTTATTTTTCAAGTTCAAACGTGTTTTTCTAAATTCAGCCGTTTAATGGAAATAACGATTTTTATTATTTCAAAATAAAACCAATAATTTTATGGATGTTATCAGACTATCTCTTCATCCTACTCTTCCTGTTTCTATCGTAATTTAAGCATTTTCGGGAAAGTCTAAGATAGGGGCGCACTTATAAGTCTTGTAGGAGTCGGGGCGACCCTAAATCTATGCATGCTCAAAAATCATACCATCTTCTGCAGTAAGTTAGACATGTTTTTTTCTGAATTTATTTTTACTAAATTTATATTCAACAACGAATATATCCTTGATTTCTTTTTGGGGTTTCCATGTATTGAAAATAGAGTTTTTTTTTTCTGCTCTTGACAGAGCCTTATCACTTTAAATTTATTGCTGACATCGGTATCACACTTCGTGTCACAGATTCTAGACATTAACTAGGTCAAGTTTGCTACAACTTTCCCTGGATTCATCAGTCACTTGGCTTCCCTTCAAGTCTTGAGGAAGGGAAGGAAAGAAAAAATGGCAAAAGAAAAGTGGAAAGTTCAACACTATTTCTGTATTTCATTTCCTCCAGTATCTCCACCCATTTTTGTTGATTACTATATATAAATTATCCATTATTCTGCCTTCTTTTTCTACATCTTTAACCATGACCGCTGCGTTTGTGAAGGTTACACTGGCCAGTAAATCGTTTCAAGAGAGGGTATGTTTGCTGTTTGGTTTGGACGATTGGCCACTACAAAAGAAAACATTTGAAGGATAACTGTTTGAACTTCTAGTTGTTATTAGGTCAATCATGATTGGTATGGCCTTTCGCTGAGTTTTGTTTCGCTCTGTAGAACAAATGAGATTGCTCTTCAGGAGGGAAATGCAGTCTTCACGAAAGATAAATGAATGATTTACTAGTGTTTCTTTAATTGAAATTTATTCATAAGGCACAGGTGTTTTTGCCTTAGAAGGCTTAGCAATCGATTCGTTTCGGACGGTTCGTTTCCGTATTTCTTTAAATGGAAAACGAAAGCGAAACAAATACGATAATTTATTGTTCACATTTTTATTGTACTGAAAGGTTTGATAAATAATTTAAAGGACACTTTTCCTATCGATTCTTTCAGCTCTCTGTAGAAGTCTTTTTCTCTTTTCCGAAACTTCAGAATAAAAAGAAATTTGAAATTAGTATGAGAGACAAAAATTAACATTAGAGTAACATATTGCTGTACTGTAAAAAATGAATGTTGTTTTTACAGTATAATACAGCTAATTTTACAGTAATAAACTGTAAAAATTTGCTAATTTTACAGTAATAAATTGTAAAATTTCTAATTTTACAGTAATAAATTGTAACATTTCTACTTTTACAGTACTAAACTGTAAAATTGCTAATTTTATAGTAATAAACTGCAAAATTGCGAATTATACAGTTTATTACCGTGCATTTTTCAATTTAAACTGGAACCTCTGCTGTCAGTATTATAGTGCTGTTTTTACAGTATAAAAGTATAATACAACTAAATTTTACGGCAATAAACTGTAAAATTTCTAATTTTATAGTAAGAAACTGTAAGATTGCTAGCTTTACAGTTTATTTCTGCGCATTTTACAGTTTTAAATTGGAAAGTCGGCTACTAGTATTATACTGTAAAAACAACAGTTCATTTTTTTCAGTGTGCAAACTTCCGATTATCCCCGGTTGAGATTATGCATGGATCTTTCCACACTTTTTTTTAACAGCGATGAGCTACTAAATGTAGAAAAATGCACCCATTTCAACTTTACTTGTGCAAAAGCTACTTTTAGACAGGATGATTTATCGCTTTGTGAAAAGACGCATTAAAAAAAAAACTTCAATCAAAAATTCATAACAAGAGCTTTAAAATGAAATAACAAAATAACGAGCAGATCTTTTGACATGACCGAAAGAAGTGAATATTTCCCGTTTTATTCCGATACAACTTTGCTGCCAAAAACAAAAAATAATGTTTTAATTATAGTTTTATTTTTAAATACATTGTTTTTTTCCTTATGTGCTGTAAATTTCAAAGCAAATTTCCAATTATTTCATTTTGAAAGAGATAAGTTATCTTTAGTATTTCACTTTGCCCTATATTCATCTATTTGTTTCATCTTCAAAATTGAGAAAATTTTTCTGTTATTTTGAGACATAATATTTGCGAAAAAAAGGGTAAGCTTCTAACTAAATCTATTTGTTTATATTACTAAATTGTATTTGCTAGTCATAGCTTATGCGTCAGTTTAGATGATAAATTTTTAACTTTTCATATCATTGGTCACCCTTTCAGTACTCTCAAGTTTCTTTAAATATTTATTGTGTAAATGTTTTTGAAAATCTTGCGTCAATAATTATTTTAAATGCAGTTTTTTAAAATTTCGTACATAATATTCATGCAAAAAATAAGGATGAAAAGGTTTTCTCAGTCCAACGTAACACAGAGGCTTTCAAAATCTATTCGGATAAAACCATAAGATCCCCAAAACGTAAGAACATGGGTAATAAAAGCAACATTTCTGAAAAAGAAATGTAAAGTATATATTTTTTTTTAAGTCGTATAGGGAACAATGCGACAAAAGGTCAAAACATTCATGCAGCAGGTGTTCAGCAAGAAATATAACGCATTTAATAAAACATATTCACTCTTCAGAGTGCTGTGTAGGTTTTGCAGAAATTTGACGTCGTTTAAACTGATACAGGCAATGAAATCCCCCCCCCCTCCGGAGATGAGGAGCTCACACCACTAATGTTATTTACCCACTTCGGCACTCCCACATCATGCCTGCTTGCTGGTTTTGCACACAGCTCTGCCTTTTCTCTCCGATGGTATGCTGATTTTTCAACTTCATCCTTAACCCCCATTAATGCCTAGCGTCCCTTTTTAGGGACGGTCCAGAAAGTGTTTGAATTTTACAAAACTGAACATTTTAACCAAATAATGGTGTTCAATTGTTACTTTGGTATTGTTTCAATTCATTATTAACAGATTGCAGCACATAACCATTGTAAAGTGTGTTCTGTAGCCGTGTAACCAGTATACAAAATATCTTTGGGGAAAAAAAAGTTAGGCATTAATGGGTTAATAGTTAATATTTGCATGCTAGTGTGTGCCTGTAATTTATACAAGGCTCGTTTCAAATAAATCACGGCTTAAGAGTTAGTTTGTAACTAAAAAATAAGTAATTTGTAGCTTAATAAACGCAAGGAACAGTGTATGAGAAGACAAAAACCTTCCGAACTTAGAAGTAACTTATGATTTTTCATAATAAAAAATTAATAAGCAAAATCATAAAAAGAACTAAAGTAATACAGCTGCCGCCGCTTACACGAATCACGTTTGTTCTGAATAGTTTTGACTCAACAAAGCGGCAGATATAATAAATCTGCTAATTCAATAAAACTGGATATTATTTTGTTCTTGACGGGGATTTGCGTCGTTAAAGCACTGATTCAATTAACCGGTGTCTACTGAATTCTAACTACAGATAATTCATGTAAACAAGCGAGAATCAGGAAAAAATCTAATCATATGGTTAAGAGGAGACCCTTCATCTTTCTGTGACAATGTTGTCGACGATAATCAAATGTTCAAGGCATTGGTCCCATTGAAAACAATACATAAATCTGCGATAAGCAATGTAGGTTTCTTTTAACGTCATTTCATAGGCAATATTAAAGATTTTTTTTTTCTGGAAGGACTCCTTCTACATTTTGTGACGTCGAATGCACGTTGCATGTTTACAACGTAAGATAAACACACCGAGGCGGGGGGGGGGGGGGCATGACGTAGATCGAACAATTTTTAAGGGTGCTGTTTTCAAGGTTTCAAGGGTCTTTTCTCATTTTTTTCGAGAGCTCTCGTTGTTGGGATGGGTGGTGGGGATCCGTAAGGATTGGCTTTTGACAGGTTTCTTCTGATTGAGATTTAGCAGAAAATTTGTTCAGTAATATATTTACTGTTCAAATGGATACTAGCTTTTTAAAATTTTGTATGTGTGTAACGCACATTTGACGCAAGCTGTAAAAGAATTTGTATTAAAGGGACATGAAAGGAATGTTGTTTTTTTTTCAAACAAATCAATTGTTAAAAGTTTTTATTTTAAATCAACGATGTAACTATCCGCGTTATCAAGGTCATTTTGTCATCTAGTAGTTTATTTTAAATCCTGGATAGACTAAAAAAATGATTTTTGAAGCAAAATATCTTGAAATGGCATTTCGGATACATACCAAATTTTCAAGTTTTTGTGTAATAGAAAGTTTTATCGATCGGAAAAAAGAGAAATCCGATTATTTCACCCACAATACTTTCTTGACAATGCAATGTCTGATTCCCCTTTGTTGCGATCTATGTATGAAAAAAAAAAAAAAAAAACTTTTTACTTTTGATTTCTTTGTAAAAAACGATATTTTTCTATCCCGTCCTTCTAATATTCAGTTTTATGTATTCAAAAATAGATATACATTTTTTTTTGTATTTGCATTTAACATATCTATTGATTTTTTGACTAATTTAAGTTACTACCTTCAATGGTCCGCAACATCTTTCAATATTCAATTATCCGTTGTTTACCGAGAAAAAGTTTTTTTTAAAAGCATTTTCTATATTTTATGTATTGTTTGAGAAGGCAAAGGATCGCCTGACAAAAAAGAGATAAAAATGATTTTGCAGTTAGTTTCGATAAATTATAAGAGTTACAAATTTTGGAAACATTTTGTAATAAATCTTTTCATTCTACTGGATAAATGTGAATCCAAATTCCTAAGAAAATATTCGAATTATCTAGCAAACTAAAACTCTAAAATCTAGCGCAACAAACATGAAGGTAGATCCGTTCAATATGGCTCATTGTATTGCAAAGCATTGGTAGTTAGAATTATAAGGACAACAGAAAATTGCACAGCAACAAAATATTTCTAAAATAATTCAGTGAAATGTATGCATAAAATGCTTTTTTTTTAAATCATAGAAATTCTTGTTTAATGCACAGCATTTGAAAATACAAATTATTAAGGCTTGGCAATAGGGCCAATCCATGAGAAATAGGACATAGACATCAAAATATGAAACTCACTTAATAATAACATGTTAGATGTCATTTTATTCACAAGAAAACATAGTTTCCTAATTCAAAGTGTAAAATATCCTAGTTTTTACTGTAAACATGGTTTCAACGTCCTAAAGTTACTGTTTTTCTAACCCATTTTTTCAGTTAAAAACTATCAAGTTTCCAGCCTAGACCCTGGTCAAACCGGGTTCAATTTGGAAGATAACGAATTATAGTGCTTTAGTAAGCACCCCCTTTGACCTTTTCCAGCAATCAATTTCTTTGTAGGTTGTATTAGTTTTTATTACAGGCAGGCAAAATTATCTAGAATCTTTGTAACGACCGTGACCGAAAACAAGTATTTGTTATTCTGTAACAATAACTATTTGAGGTAGAAATTTGCCATTTAGGTTTGTTAGTGTACTCATTTATTCTAAAAACATGCACTAATAATGTTTTCAAAAAACCTTTTCGTTTTTGTGCTATGTTGGTTATACGGGTGTTACATGTTTTAGGTCTAAATTCATAGTTCACGTCGGATCTTTGCCAAATTTGGTACCTAAGTCCACTGATGCATCTGAAAGTTACTTTGGGGTTATTCATCTCTTATAGCGTGAAAAAGCTCCTATAAAGGAGCTTTCCTACTATAAATACCGTTTACGTTAGTTCTTAGACAAATTTGGCTCAGGGGTCATTTGATGTTCACCAGGAAACCATACAAAAGTGAAATAATGAAAAAAAATTAAGTTATTTGCATTTGAAATATTGTAGTAAAACATTTTGCTGGATTTATAAATTATTTGCATTCACCTCCTCGTTTTCGAATTATAAAGTCCTAAAGTCTGCCGAAATTGTACTAAAGTCACAAAATTTAGCGAGTTTCAGGTTATGATGGGAGACATCTTTTCGCATGTTTTGCTGATAGCTGTCCTATCGCACATGCAGATGGTGAAATAGTCGGCCTTCTATTTCCCCAGAAGCCTTTAAATTTGGAGCTTCACTTAAATTTAAGCCTTTAAAATTTATATCTCGATAAAGGGAGGACGAGGGCAAATGAGTTATGCAGAAAAAAATCTTAATGTGTGAGTATTTTAAAAATGTTTAACGAAACGAACACTTGTAGTTGAAGCAATAAGGTGCCCGGTACAATCAATACCATTTACGTAATAAGCGAATTTGTAGAAATGTTTCTAAGCAGAGTACTGAAGAAATACAGAGCTCAAGTCACAGATGATTATGAGGATTTAGTGGAGCTAAAATATCTGAAGAGAGACTGGGAGGTGTTGGTATTCTGGTGAAGTTTTATGGGAAAATGTAGCTCAAGGGATTTGAAAGCTTCCAAAGTCTATAGTAATCAATTAAAGATTATATCTTATCAAATGAACTAACTGGAGATCCTTTCTGCTCATATGTCTATTATTTTACTTTAAATATGGCGGAAAAATGAATTAAAATAGCCGTTTACTCATTTTTAGCAACATATATATTGAAAATAGTCAGACGTGTAACGACCGTAACCGCTTTTGTAACGACCGTAACCGCAATCAAAAATTCATAAAAATTTATTTTTCAACAAAAAAGCTAAGTTCTTTGTATGATATCATGCCTTATTTATTGAGCAATTATTATAAAAATCCAGAAAATCATACGTGCAATAGATTCACAGAAAAAGTGGCAGTGTTTGATAGCACTCAAAAAACCATGTCTTTTTTTTGTAACGACCGTAACCACACATTTTCGAGATTTTTCTACAACTTCCACTAATAATTTCAAACTAACGCTTGGTGATAATCATGTTCGGGGGGGGGGGGGAGCTTTATCATTCCCTGTTTTCATTAGAACTTTAACTGCATTTGTGAATAAAATATGAGCAGCTGAAGTTGTGTGAATGTAACGACCGTAACCATGGATTGGCCCAATAATTTATTTAAAAATGTCATTTTAAAACTGGGGCATAATTATAAGGACAACATGTGTTGTTCCGAGAAAAACCCTAATAACTAATAATTTTTCATTTTTCAATCTCTTTCATTAGTCTTGACGTCATGAAAGTTGAAGAACGTTCTTGGAAGTTTTTGTCCCGACTTTTTCGATGGACAAAGTGAGTTTTTGCTTGTTTCAATTCTTAATGAGATTTTTTCATACTTAGCGGGCCAGAATGCCTTACAAAGTTTCCACTAAATTTAGATCGGTTCTTTTGTTCGGCCAATAAGTTAATTTTACGAAATTTGCACCAAGCCATGATTTTGAAGTTAGAAAAAGATGAAATTAGACAGTACCCTGCTGGAACAAATTGTCTCTATTTGTAATTAAAGGTCTTCTTATTATAGAATTATCATCCAGTACGTGAATGTAACTCTCAAAATTCATCTAGGCCTGCATAGAAACTATTGGAGTAGTTTCCGTCCGTTGCGAAACTTTCTCAAATCATTACTGAGTCATCTCCAAATGTACACTTCGACTTTTTTTTTAAATCCATGAATATTAAAATTTTATCCCTTTTTGGCACACTCCCTTGGTCTTTTAGAAACTTTTTAAAGTGTCAGTCGTGACATTAGTTAGACAAAATGAAACCTTTTCTTTTTTTGTAGAACACATTGCAACGCAACTTTTGTAAAACACATTGCAACGTAACTGTGATTCTCGTCTACTTTTCACCGATATTTGTATTTTTTTTTTTTTTTTTTTGAGCAAACTCGTGTTATTATCACTTTTTCCTATGCACAGAAACAAAAGGCGGCATACTTGTTTGTCTTTTTCATTCACATTTGCTGGGATTTTTGAGAAAGCTATAAATGATAAATATCTGTTTAGATTTGTTGAAATTTGACTTGCCGTAAGTTCTGAAAAATGTAAAGTTACTAATTTCTCTTTCTCAAATTGTCTTTCTCAAAAGTTTAGTGCTTAGCGGTATGATTGAAAAAAAAAATGTGTAATGTCTTCAATCGTTTTCTAAGCATTTGTACCGTTATGTAGTACAGTGTGTAGAGCAAGAAACATGCATAATTTACCTTCTAGAACACACAAATCTAATTGTCCTTAGAATTTTGTCCACATCACATTGATATCTAAATACGAACTTTATTTAAGAAATACGAAATTTTCATTTTTTTTTCAATAAAAGTAATAAAAAAGAAGGATTCATTTACCGTTAGTTTAAAGTTATAAAAGGCGCAGAACTTTCCAACCTAATACCGCCAAGATCTAGTCATTTTCCCTTTGGCCCTTATAATTTTGACCACTAGTGTGAAAGAGAAAACGTTGGGAAGTCACCGTAATGCCTTTTCTAATACGCTTAGATATCTATAGCTAACACAAATTCTCTTCAATATTCTTATTTGATAGTTAAGTAGACTACAAATATGAAAACGAAATGAAAATCACGTTATTATTATTATATTTGTTCGTGCTTATCATTTTATTCAAATGTAGAAAGGATAAGTACTGACATTGAATGTTTTCCCATAACCTATCCTCTAAGTATTTTTCTTTTTTGCCAGCAAGTAATATAGTCTATTTCGTACTGAATTTTAAATTACTAACTTGTTTCTCAGTCATTTGATAGGTCTACTTTATTGTGACATAACATAGAAAATTATCAAATAACGTAGAACTTTGTATTTTTTCAATAATTTAATTCTTATCCTAAACAAGAAATATTTTCTTTTTTCTTTCTTCAATCTTTCACGGAATTTCTAGCTTTCACTCTTTATGAATGCTGTGTATTTTTTCAAATTATTTTAATTACTGCCCATATTTATTAATTCGAATGTTGTGAGATTTATCGAAGCTACAAGAGGTTATTACAAATATGCAATGGGTCACAAACCATGCTGGTACATTTTTCAATCTGAAGTTGATAGTTAAATAAAACTCATTACTGATCAATTTATTCAAAATGACTATTGTTTTATGTTGAATTATTTATCTTAGTATGATAAATAACTCAATATGAAAAAAAAAGGAGGCGAGGCGGCTGCTCAAAATATATATTGTGCTGAAAACAAGAAAAAAGAAAAAAAAAACATGCCACCATATTTGTGACTACATTATTTTCGCAAATATCCCCTCTTGAATTAGGTGATCATAGAGAGATCCCATTTTGAATGAGACTGTCCTGTTTTTAGAAAGGCTGTTTCGTTGTCCCTAAACTCGGTTTCGGCACGCCGAAACATCCCGTTTTTTGAAAGAAATAAGATAATTTACCTGCAGTAACTATTTCTTAAAAAAGTAAGGGACCTTATAACGGGCAATAATTAAAATCCGATTACTTCTCGAATCATCAGTATCACTAAATACATTTTATATTTGTCTGCCGCTATTGCAATTCTAACTAGAGTTTTTTCTCTTATGAATAAAAAACATTGGTTGTAGCAAAGTAAATCCTGCTAAGAGATTTTTATTTGAAATGAAAAAAAAAAAAAAAATCTGTTCCTGTATTAGAGGCTGTCCACAAATGGTGTCACGCTTTGAGGTGGTTGGGGGGGAGGGGGTCATGAAGTTGAGGCTGTTTGTGACAAGTGGGAGAGAAGGGTTAATAACAAGTGCGTTATTACGCATTTTTACAAGAACATGTTAAAAGAAAAATAGTGATATGTGTGACAAAAGGGGGCAGGGGAAGGGGAAGGCGAAGAGTAACAATTCGTGGTAAGGGAGGGCTGTTAAACATATTGAAGAATATGTGGCATCATTTATGGACAGCTTCTTATAATATAAAAATTAAATGGAGCTGTGAGTGCCGTTTTGAGGATAGAAATACAGTGTTATCTATCTCTAAACCATCCTAAATGACGTGCCTGAATGTCAGCAACATCAATCAAAAAGTACCTTCGTATGAGAAGGAACTACTAATTCCGCTCATTAACTCTCCACGCATGAGGAAATACATTCACCGGTTCAAACCGCCGAAAAACATGAGTAGGAAAAACTGTTGAAAAGGAAAATCACCCAATTCGAGGGAAATCCGTTGCGAAAAATTTTCAGCTAATACTCCAGCTCAACCACATTGCGCGGAGTTATGCAATAGCACAGCTGAGAAACACGTGAACGTAGAATGAGAACGAAGCGAGGGTAGAAGTACCTCTGTTGTAAAAGATGAAAGTCAAATCCTAAAAATAGGAACAAACATTTGTACTCCGGTCATGTCTACGTCCTCGCAGCTTTTATCACGAGGACTCAACTCATCGTTTGTTATTGTCGGACATGCCCACGAGTTCCCGAGCTCCCTTTCGCCGGTTATGATGCAATAGGTGTCTTGGCAAGCGCAAATTATGTAGGCAAGTTGTTGTAATTGAGTTGCGTCTGGCAGTGAGATGTACTTCTTTTTCGAGTGGTCCTGACAATAGGTTTTGTTATTATAATTTAGAAAATGTATTCTAATTTGGCTCTTATTTTTAAGAGAGTGGTGGTGGTTTTGCCGAAAATTTCCGTTTTGGAAATTTCGGCATCGTATCATGCAACAGGTGCGCTTCAAAGAGTTGCTCTTTTAAAAACGTAAGTAATTCCTTTTTTTTTTTTTGACAAAAACGTTGAGCTGGTGTGTGAATTGCTAATATAAAGTAGTTGTTTCTTTTACATTTTATTGATATTACATATGTTTATAAAATCTAATAAATGTTTCGGAAATTTTGACGTTGAATAATGCTGCAGTTGCGCTTTAAAGAGTTACTGTTTTCAAAACGTAAATAATTTTAATTTCTTAATTTCAAAATAATATTCATAATAATGAAAAAAAAAAAATACAAACATTGAGCTCAATGATGAGCTCATGTGCAAGAGTAAGTACTTCAAAGTAGTTAGTTATTTTACATTTTGTTGTAAATCTTAAGAAATTTCAAACTTTTGTGATAATTAAATGTATTAAAACAGTGATGTTTAATTATTAAACAATATTTTATTAGAAAAATTATTTTGAAACACAGTAATATATCAGTTAATTAAAAAAAAAACTTTTCTTCGTGATGTTAGAACACTTGTCACTGTTCCTAACATAGGTTGCATTGTCAAAGTATAGTTAAACTTTGTTGAAAATTCGTTATGTTTGTTTTGTTTGCCTAGAGTATATATAATGATGATGTTGAAAAAAAATGTTTAAAATATTTCAGTTTTAGTTTAAATATTCTCACTTTGAATGTCAGATAAAGAACTATCACTTATAAATTTTTGTTTGTTTTGATTTTTCTGAATTCATCTAAATGGAAATATTTTCAAAATGTTGATTAATTGTATAGTACTTTTGAAACAATAAAATTCAGAAATCAAATAAATAATATGCATTATAATAATTATTAGAATAGTAATAATTATAATTATAATAATTATGATGACGACGACGATGATAAGAATAGCCTTAAAGAAAATAAAAAAGATCATATATTCGGGAAAAAAGAGGAGATTTTAAAATGTAAACAATATTTTTCATCTTTGTCCTTTCGAAGCTGGATCCTAATAAAATTTAAATATTTAATCGTCATTATTATTATTATTAATTTTGTGCGTGTGTTAAAGTTATTATTAAATCCCCGAAGTATTATCTTTTCTTGCAACAAAATGAATAAGAAACAAACGAAAGAATGAACTCGTCAAAAGATTTTATGATCACAATAACGTCTTTGAAAATTATTGTAGTTGTTGAATTCAGTTTATTCGTTTTTGAAATTATGTTTCATTTTTGATTGTTAAAAAGCGTATTCTACATGAATAAAAAAAGTATCAATATGTAAAGTTTTCTGAATTTTCGTCGATTATGCTACAAGTCTCGCTTCTGTCGGGTTGTTGTAACTGGAAGGAATCCAACAACTGTCTAGGTCAAACAAAGAGTAATTTGGGGTTGGTCAAGGTCATTCTTTTAATATCGAGATAACATACGAAGGAAACTGAAAACTAAGTCAGATAAATGTTGTTGTGAAAATGAATATTCTTGCTTGAGACGGAATCACAATGATTACATTTTCACCTTTTTTCATAAGCCTTTTTATGTTTTTTTTTAATTTCAGCAGCTCATTTGTGTGTGTGTGTATAAGGAGAGTTGATGAAACGAATAAATACTTTGTTCAACAAATACGCAAAATAACCGTTGGTTACATATAGGTAAAATTAAATAAATTGAATAAAACAAAGATATTAGAATCAGTTATTCAAATGCAAATATAAGATTAAAAACGAACTTGTTTTCTTTATTTACAATTTGATTGCGTGCAGTGTAACGAAGTATTAAATAAAAAATAATAAAATCAATGAAAACTTTATTTTACAATGTAGAAAAATAATCGGTAAGTTACATTTAGGTGAGATTTAAATATATTTTAACGCCATTTTTTCCTTAAAAAGTAAAGATGATGAACAAACTATCAGAACACAAATGTGTGCTCAGATGCATTGTTCCATTGAAAAGATATATGAATTGAATACATATTTTATTTTTCAAAAACCCAAAATAATCGCAGGTCACATTTAGCTAAAAACAAAATGTGTAAATAAAATTTTTATTTAAAAAAAAATCAGATTTTGAAGGGAATATAAAACACAAATATAATATTAAATACTTTTTTTACATTATTTACTTCTTAAGTGTTGTATTTTTGTCCTGTATGTGAATTTACAAAACAAATGACTAATTTGTGCTGTAAAACAAAATAACCGAAGATTACATTTATATAAAAATTGCATTTATTTGAATAAAATTGTTTTTAAAAATATATATTATATAAAGTGAATAATAAGAGCACAAAAGTGAATTTAATAACGTGTTTTTTTTTGTAAAGCACGAAATTGCCGAATATTACATTTATATATAAATTATATTTATTTAAATGAAATTATTTTAAAAGTATATATTAAAGTAAATAATAAAAGTAAATTTAATAACGTGTTTTTTTTTCACTGTTTACGCTTCAATTGTGTCAGACAGTTGGATTAATTAATGAAGCAAAAGCACAAATAAAGAGTTAAATCAACAGCGGTTTCTAGTTAGTTTAGCTAAATATTTTATATTAATGAAGATACGAAGCGTTACATTAAGATAATAATTTTTAGCTGAACTGGTTATATTTCGATTAATGTAGATAAAATTGTATACCAGGCTGACCATTCTAATTTTTGCCAGAATTTTATGTTAAAACATTCAATTCGTAAATAAAAGGATACAAACGAGTTTCTTTTTGAATTAATCCATTTATTTCATATTTTCTTGAATTTGGGAGTGGTCATGAAGGAATTTTATTTTTATTGCTTATTTTGCACTAGTTTTGCTAGTCAATGTTAACTCGTGTATTTGTCTTTTTTAAGAGATTGTAAGGTCCGGTGGGGCAAAATGACCATTAAGTTAGCTGTTTTGAATTTTTGCTGCACTTTCAATTCCACTTAAAACGTTTAATTATTTTATGAATGTTGTGATTATGATATGAAAGATCAAACATTACACTCTCTGGGAATAGCTACAATTTTTTCTTGCTTCTTTCTGAAAAAATAAACAAACAAACAGACAAACAAACAAACAAACGTTCGGTTATTTATGTTTTTATGTTTTTGGTCATTGATAGGGGAGGGCAAAATTAACATTGATTGGGAAAACGGATGACATTGAATTTTCTTATGAATGATTTAAATTGAAAATAAATAATTTGCTTTGCCGTCTGCTATTGAAAACTAACTCCTCCAGTATTGGTAGAATGTTAATTCCAATTTCATCTACATCAATATGTTTTGGAACAATATTTCTCCTATAATGGATGTTTAATGAGATATTTAATACAGATATTTTTTATACAAGTGCTTGACCCATATCCAGCAATCAGCAGATAATTTTTCTGCAGTGTGGTGATGGTGTTCTCAGTTTGAATCCCTGTTTAGATCTTTCTGTGATTTTTCAGCAATTTTCCCCCGTAGTAATAGAAGAATAGCAAACTTTTTCTTTTACAGTATTTCATTCTCTTCTTAAACGATAGCAACAACTATTGATTGTATCAACACCAGTACCTGCCTGCAGACATTTTTTTGACTTGTATGTTGACTTGTATGTTGTTTGTTTTTCAAAAAAGAGTCATTTAAAATGCTAAACATTACTTTTGAATTCCGAAATAGCGAAGGCTATTACTATGATAATTTTACCCTACTTTTTTTTTTTTTTTAATTGCTCGAGAACGAAAAATAAATGAATATTTATTTAGATGTACTAAAATGTTATTTACGAATAAAAGACTCTTATGAACATTGAAGTAAGTTGTAATTTCGAATGTGAAATGTTATGCAGAAAAGTAAACACCATAGTTTAATAGACAAGTAAAAAATAAAACTAAAAATATTACCACAATACTAAAATAATGATGCCAATCAAGAAAGGCGGTTTACAAACATTGCTTAGGCCATGAATACTCAGTAAAAAGATCAGTATGGCAATAAAAGTTTAGCTACTATTGCCTATTTTTATTTTGCAGACCCCACCTGTTACCCCACCTGACATTATACAAAATAGCCCAACAAACACACTAACACACAAGTGTTTTTTAAGTGATTATCTTGTTTTTTACTGTCTTGTATTTGAAAGTGCTGATACCTGAAATTCACAATTCGGATTGAAGTGTTTTTATTTTTAGTGAAAAAAAAAATACTTTATTGGTGTTTGTAAGAAACACAATGTTAATTCCATGCGTTTTACAAAATATATTTTTAACAGCGCAAAATTTGATGTACATGTTACAAACCTCTCTTTGGTAAAAAATCATTCAGTGGAGGAAGCTGTAAATAGCTGTGGTAGTCCGCTTAGAAAGCTCTCTGGACAAACATTCACTTGTCAAGGTTAAAAAGATCTCCTACTAGCAACTTTCTGTTTTTCTGTTAGTGACCCACTTTCTAATGAGGACAGCCGTAAGAAAACTGGAGATAAAAAGCTTTAATAATCTGTGTTTCACTTTTTAAAAGTATAATCGAATTTAATATTTTTCTCTCACTATTTGTTTTTCGCTTTGACAATAAAAAAAACGTTTCGTCGATAGTAAATACTTCTTTGGTTTTTTGTTGAAAAATTAATATTAAGTGGCATATTTAAAAGCGAAGGCTTTAATATTAATATTATCTTCTCTCTCTCTGGTGTTATATTTATCAATAAATCTAAGGAAGTTTTCTTTCAAATAAAAATATAGATGAAACGACTGTTAAAAGTAAAAATCGATTATTATGTGTGAACAAATATTTAAAAAAATGTATGCAAATCAGTCACTCAGTTTTGTATATAACTTTTTTTAATTTGAGAAATTTAATTTACTGAAAATGATACAAATTTGCGTCTTTATTAGCTAAGCTAAAAAATATTTTTTTAAATGCCGTGTTTCAGCTGTTGAAATGGATTTAATTACGTCATTTTCAATGAATTCAGTAAAGTCGATTCATCATTTGAAGATATTTTATGCTCCACGCTACCCCCAAAAGAACGAGTAAAATAAAGAGTTCGTGACTGTGAAGAAAGATTAATTTTGTTTGGATAAAAAAATTTGAACTCTAGATATAATTAAGAAGTTTGATTGGTCAATCGATTTTAAAGGTTAAAAAAAAGCTGCTTAAAATAGCTTATGAGTGAAGGGAATGAATTAGCGTTTTCTTGTCAGATAAAATTTCTTAAACCGGTTTCTTCTGAATCAAAACTTTTATCTTATCTTTGGACTATAATTTTTTTGAAGAGTTGATTGCACTATGCCACGTAAACACAAACACACATATTTAACGTGGGACCTCTTATATCTTTTCATATTAATTATTGCCACGATTTCTACTAATTTATTATTCACTTTAATTATAGCAAAGCTTAAATGTTGCCGTTGTGTCACTATGTTGTGCGTTTAATCAGCGTTTCACAATCTTTTAGTATTCGTGATCTAGTTTTCAATTAAAATTTTCATCGTTATGAGGAGGTCATTGTCCTCAGAAAGTTGTAATATATATAGTAATGGATTATTTAGAGTTTGTTGAAGATCTTACTTAAATCTCTGCGAGTGAACAACGGCAATTTTTTTTCAAAACTAATATAATTTTACAGGTTTCACTTAATTGTAATATGTTTGTTTTTACGCAATTATTTAACTAATTTATTCATTTAACATAAATTAGTTTATTCTCAAAAGCGTTATTATTTCTGATGTTTTTCATAAAATAGTTTTGATGTTATGTTGTCAAATTATACTTTTTTTTGCTGCACAAAAACTAGGAGTTTTGCTTCGTCTAACTTTACCGCTTTCATGCAAATAACAACTTAAATTTCATTATCGAAGCATCGAATTTTCCTTCGTGAAACTTAAAATGCTCTTTTATATAAAAGATTTATAACAAACAATAAATATAAAAGCTACTATTGACGCCAAAAACCAATTGAGCTTCAGATCATATTTAAGTAAGGAAGTACAAACTGGTGAATATGGGTTTTTTTCTTATTATGCCGGAAAATATTTTTTTTCTCGTATTTCACAAAATTAATCCGTTTTTCAGCATTTTTTTTTCGTTATGTTTGTTTTCCACTTTAGAGTTTTCACACTATCCTGTTGGGCGACATACAGTCTAAGAATTGCTGCTTTAAATGAATTATGCACTTAGCACAACGTTTTTCTCCTGTTTAAATGGAGCTAAGGGATGTAAAATTTTTCTTAGGAGAGACTTCGCCAAAACATGAGTGCTGAAATATTTTTTTAAAGACGTTTTTGTTTGTTTCCTTTTCCGAAATCTCCGATTTTTGTTTCTCGAATAAATCACTCGCTTTTTCACCCTACGCCTGGGGAAGAGCTGATATTCTTAGCCACAGACAGAGTTGAAATTCCGATTGAAAAGCACTGGCTAAAAGTAAGGGTCTAAATTCTCTCTAAAATTATTTTAAATGTTTGATTTTAGGATCCAACTACAGTGATTTTGTTAATTACAGGATAACTGTATATAAAATTAGTTGTTAAATGTTAAACTTGCAATTATTATTTTAAATCAGCGTGTTTGTGTTATTTGGTTCAAATACTGGATTTAGAAAAACATCATAAAAACTCTCCTTTAATTGTTTTTCTGAGTTTACTTTTATTATTTGACAGGAGTAATCATTGATTGTTAGGTTGCAGATTTAATGCTTATAAAGTAGAGGAATGTGGAGCAAAATAAGAAAAATTACCTTTTTTTCAAAATGAACTAATATTAAATTTAATGTGAAAATGGGACGATGGAAAGAGCGTACAACGTTTGCATAAGCAAATTTGTACTAAAATGCTAAAAATTATTTTCGGCAAAAAATTGTACCTTCAGATAAACGTATATTTTTTCCGAGTTGCAGTTTTGCTTTGCTTTATACTTTTGTGTCACTAATTTAATAAAATTTACCTTTTGTAATGGAATACATTTGGCTTTTGTTATATACGTTTATATTTACAATTTTGCTTTTGACATTTGTTTTTGGGTTCAAACTTTTGATACATAATGCCTTTTGAATTCAAAAATGAGTAAATCTGAAATGAACTGTAGAATATATCATAATTTTGTAGGAACAAAATTGAATACACTTAATAAAATAGGTTGAAGTATGTTGTGCATTTTTGCCGCTCTTTCTTTCTGTCTGTCTTTAATAAAAAAAATACAAAAAAAAAGTATATACTCATTTCAGTTAGAAGCGATCTTTTGATTTCGATTTCACGAAATTTAACGGCATAAAATTTGCTCAGGAATTAATGAAATGTTATAAACTTCCCGAAAGATGATTAAAAAAAACATTTACAATCATGTCTTAATTGTAAAATTGATTTTAACCCGATGCAGTGTAGCATGTAAATAAAATGGTGAGCTTATTCAAGCACATTTGGTTGTAAAAAAATGAAGGACGCTTTGATGCGTTTTTGAAGAATGATTGGAAACCGGTGTGACATTGTAAACAAACAATTTTTTACTTTGCCGTTTCCGCATGATAAAAACTCTGACGTCAAGTTATCTTTTTCGACTGGAAAGTTCATTGGGTAGTTATTGTCATAATTTTTTGCTTGAGCGCTTAAGTTTCAGTTTATATTTCCACGAGTGGCTCTCTATGTGTATTTTTTATAACTAAGAGCATTGTTTCAAGAGATAATGAACTATAGAGATTTTTCTGCAACAGGTGGTCAAATTAATCTACGAACAGCTTGTTCTCCTCGTTTGCATGATTTTATTCCTTGCAAGATCTCAAAACTCATAAAAAAATTTAATCATTAACCCCTTAACTGCCGCGGGCGTATATATACGCCTTGCTCAACCGATGCATTAATTGCTCCAGGCATTATATATACGCCCATCTGAATAGAACCTCTTGACAAAACTGAGCTCTCTGACTACATCAGGTCAAATTTTGTCAAAGTCACAGTTTGTAAGGGCGTATTAGATACGCATGGAGCAATTAATGCATCGGTTGAGCAAGATACGCCCGCGGCAGTTAAGGGATTAATAGCAATCTGAAAATCCGTCTTTTATTTCTTAAATTAATGTTTTTTTATTAGGGATAAGGATTTGATGCAGATACTTCAATATCTCGCTATTATTGTACAAACATCGTGTATAATTGTTTATTTTTCTTTCGATGTTGATTGTTGATTAGGGTGCGTAATTGTTGATTAGGGTGTTGGATTGGTGATTAGGGTTACAGAAATTAATTACTTTTCTTTCATAGTAGTACCGGCTACTACTTTTTCGTCCTACAGCTTTTGTCATTGATGTCTCCTCTCGATCAATGCTGCGAATGGAATTTTTCATAAGATCCAAATTTTGGCTCATGAAATTTCCAAGATTTAGGCAAGAAAACGGTAAATTGCTACTTTCCTGTCTGTAATTGCTACTATTAATAATCGATTATTAATCTTTAAATGTTAAAGAAAAAAAAAGAGATATTGAATATTAAAAGTGATCTTACAGTTACTATTTCCTTGCAACAAGTTTTTAAAAATGATTTAAAAATACCCTGCAGTTGGATTTTTTTTTTAAATTTCTATATTTAATAGTATAAGACAGATAAGCAGGAAAGATTTAGACACAAGGAGGGAAATCACACCTATGGCTAGAGCGGGATAGCTGTTTTTTCCCCTCCTCCTCTTTTCTTTCTTTCTATTTTTTTTCTTTCAAATGCCATCTTTTTATAGAGTCAAAGCATGTGCCTGAAAGAAACTTTCATAATAAATTGCTTGAATAAAAATTATATTTTATTGAAGATATTATATTTTTTCATTAAAATGTTTAGTAGATGTGTCTTCTTCACCAATAAAGCCCAAAATCAAAGCCCCTTGTATAGAGGGGGATTTGCCTAAACCCTCTCTTACAAATTCCAAGACCCCGAGGTCTCTATTGAAATCCCAAGATCTTAGGGAAAAGCCCCAGCTTTGGCAGCCCTGCCCTCCGTAGACTTTATTAGATGTAAAAAGTTATAACTCCTAAAGTGTGGAAATATATTATTGGTTACTTCGTCACAGTTGTTTTAATCTTCAAAATAAGAGGAGAGCAAAATTTTCAAGTAATTCAGAGAAGCAAATTACTTTTATTATTCTATGAAGTCAATGACGTGCAAAGGTGCTTAAAAGGGGCAGTTACCCTGAACAACTTCTTTCTGCAATAGAAAACAGAAAAGTAAGCCTCGGGTTGGGGGGGGGGGGGGGGAAGAAAAATCACCTTGCTACATTTTTCAAGATCAACCCATATTCTATTTTTTTTTCGTTCTAATTTTATGCAATTACAAACCCTGATACCGCTTATTGCACCATTTAGCTGATAAATCATCTGACAGTCATTTTGAATTAATGGATAGTTAAAGGAATTTCTTGGAATTGTGTACAATGCCTCTTTTTTTTCAACTAACAGTTTGGGGGAGGAATAACAATCTTTTTGGCCTTCTAGGACGTGGAAAGGTCCAAGGTCCACATTTAATCTCACGGAATACAGCGAAATGAGGATTTTTGTTCATCCGAAGTTTACTTTTCGTTATGGTCTATCGCTCATTTGCCTATGTTTTTCGATTTCCTTGTTTAAGCCGCGTATCGATTAACATGGATATTGGGAAGTGAACATAATTATTTCATGCTCAATGTAAATCATTTCAAAATTACTTCTGTTTTTTTTTTAAATGTATATATACATATCATACATATGTATAGACAGAAATTTATTGCTGTTGATTTTTCAATACGTGAAAATACTCTTTGATATATTTAGAGGAGTGAAACTCATTTTGGAGAATGTATGAAAAGAATGAAAACCATCATAGAGAGTAATAACTAATAAGTAAACCATCGTAGTATTTTTTGTAAGGATGAAATTGAAGATGGCAGCGAAATAGGAGATGTGTACGATTGTGATTTTTAACAATGAGAATTTTTGAACTTTCGTATATCAAAAAATTAAAATTAAAATATTTGTAGCATTTTAAAAATGTCAATTACTATTTTTCTCAATTTTACACGATGCCACAATTTTCTTTAAAGAGCAAATGATGAAAATACACTTGACGACGTTTGAAGCTTATTTCTAGTTTTCAATTAGTGAAAGACTCTTTTTAACGAGCTAAAGATACATACATATATCCACGTTTTTCTCCTTTTGCTCCCTTGCCTCCACCCCTAAGTAGAGTCATGGCAACTTTAAATGCAAAGTGATTTGAAACTTCTTTCTAAAATACACCTGAATTAGAAACCACTTTAGGATATTGATGTTTCCACGCGGAAAAACCTCAAATAAAAAGATCTTAAAACCTTGCTTTCTCAAAGTAGAATATAGAGAATTTCTTTGTAAACACTCGATTTCTTGTTGATTGCGTCCCGTTAAAGCAATGAAAATTATACATCCATTGATGTTCAAAATATGCCTCCAGATGTAATGTGAGGTGCAGCTAGAGGAAGTGTTAATTGTTGTCTTCGAAGGCCAAGAAGGAAGTGGGCATGAAGTGCGGAATAATATTAATTTATCCTGTTTCACGAATTAACATTTGATATGGCATTGTCTTTTATTTATTATCGATCATTTAGGTTAGTGCCCTTTTCATAGCAAGGTTACAACTACAACAGAAAAGGTTTTGGTGTAAATGACCAGGAAATAAGTTTGGAGGATGAATTTTATTCCCGTTATGTGGTAGTAAAAATACAAAGCAAAATTAAGGTGTTGTCTGTGCATATTTTTGAAGCTTTGTTTATTGTTGTTAATTTTAACACGCTTTTGAACATTTCTTTAAAAAAATTGTGCAAAAATAGTTAACAGTTCTTGCCTCTGTACCTAAACCGGACAAAAAATGAGGACAACGTAAACTCAAATATAGCATTCTCTATGTACTTCTGATTCATTTTTATTGACTAAAGTAATATTTTTCAAGTAAATGAATAAATGCGTGTGTATGTGTGCCGGTGTCTTTGCGTATGTCTTTGTGTATTTATTTTGACATGAATTCAGGAAAAAATAATGCATGACTCAAAAGCGTGATTGTATGGCCATGAGTTTACTTAAATGTGCTATAGTTATCACGTGAATATATCGCGTATCACGTGAACCCATGCATCCACCTGTTACGACATGTAGCAAAGATATTGGTGCTTCTGGTTAAATAAAAGGAAAACAGTTGATGCCTGATTAAATAAAGGAATTGAGAGTATTTTGAGTACAGATGGTTCTGCAATGAATTAGTACAAGGACTAATAAAATGTAGAATGATTTTTGGACTGAATATTGCCTAGGCAATAGTGAAAAAAAGATTTAACATATTGATGGGAAGTTAATTTTTATAACAAATTGCCGGAAAGTTATTTGAAGTGATAAACCAAGAACAGTAAATATTCCTAAAGTACACGATGGAATATTTTTACAAGGCATTTTTAAATTTTGTAAAATTTTTAGTTTTTGAAAAATTTGAAAATTTGCAGTAACATTTCCCAAAGATATTCTAATCCTTTTAGGAGAAATAATTGTGCTATAAATAAATTTTTACTCCTTAATCACACTTTGCATTAATTTTCCTTTAAAATCATAAATATTGCCAGAAATCGGAATAAAATTGCTGTCTATTCCAGTCATTTCTTTGTACACTAATGCATCTAAAAAAAAAATGCAGTAGCGCACTGTTCGTAGAATAATGAAATATAGCAACTGGAGGTTGTAACCAGGAGGGGTGTGTATATCTGAACTGCCCTGACAACTATTTTTCTCAGAATTATGTTTAATTAGGTCCAGCTATGCTTTCAAATATTTGTGATAAGGTGTTTTTCTGTTAAAAGCAAAACATCGAGCAACTCTTATCTTCTTCTGCATTATCTGGAAAGGTGAATGTCTTTTCGTTACAAACACGCACCACTAAATAAAGAGCCGTAAACAAATGAGAAAAGATTTTAATATTGAATCAAATCATCTTCCCCTTACAGCAAATTGGTATATAAAAATAATATATTGCTTTTGATAAATTTTAATGGGTTTTTACGCTACATTAATGTTTTATGACCCAGAAAGCACTTAACTTTTCCTTTATGATTTAGCACTTCCAAATATGACAACATGAAAGTTGAGAGGCAGAGGTTAGCGATCTTTAGTGAAACAAAACAGAAATTGAGTAGAAACGGAGACTCTCGAACTCGTTTCTCCCAAACTATTTTGAGTACGAGCGGAATAGTAAGTTCTGAAAAAAAAAAAAAAAAAGGAAAAATCCAAGAAATATTCCAAATAAAGTGCACTATAGACAATGTTATGACTTGAAATATATGCACAAGACATATAAGTGTGTGTGTGCTTGTGTGTATAAATCCTATTATAAAAAAAGAGATGTAGATTGTTATTTAAACAAAACTGATTTTCCAACATTTTTTACTAAACACACACTAAATAGTTGCTGTAAAATTACAGCAAAAGAATTGAGACTATCTGTCAAATTTCTTGATTTCCCCTTCAAACGGTGCTAGTTAAGTGCCCCGATAACTGTTTTAAAAAAAACTTGATCTTTTCTTTCGTTTTATAAAAATACAGAAAAAAGCAAGAATCTCTGTTAAATTATAACTCTTTTGAAGTAACAGATTCAAGTTTCTTAATTACCGATTCATAAAAAAATGTGTATGTGTGTGTGTGTGTGTGTGTTTAAACACTTTGTAAAAGATTGCTGTAAAAATACAGGGAAGACAGTGAATCTTTTTGTTAAGTTATGCGATTATTTGCCCAAATTCTCTGCATCAAACTAGTTGAATATCAGTTTGGCAGAAAAGAAGGTTTACTTTTTACACATTTCCTATAAGTATTAAATACTTTTAGCTTCCCCACACACAGTTTAAAGACAATCTCAGCTAATATGGGCCAAGTATTGCTTCCAACTCTGGTGTGGCTATATCACGCTGATGATAACCTAAATAGTGAAATTCCATTCTGTTTTTGCAGTAAAACTTTCTCCTAATTCTAAATCCGGATAAAAGGCGGATCCTTGTAACTGTTTGAAACCTTACATGTTTAGATTTGGGTAGTTTACAAAATTTTATTCCTGTCATATTACAGAGTCTTGAAGCATTTTTTTCGGTCAGATTAAGGAATCTTGACTCTTTTATTTATGTAAATTTGCACTCTTTGGTAGTTTTTCCCTAAAAACTGGAAGAAAACAATTATCTGTTTTCGAAAATGTTTAATTAGTTACGCGTAACAATTATTAGCTACTTCAGTTGGAATGTGATTCAATGCTTGTGTGTGCTCATTATTGTAAATAATGATATAAGTAGAAAAAAAAGGAAAATTAGAAATATAAGTACAGAAAATGCATGTTTGTTATTTATGATTGTAAAAACTTCAAGCTAGTTTTTAACTTCATTTTAGGATGGAACAGAACCAAGTTTAAGCGATGGAACTCTTAAACTTGGAAGAGATTGTAGGAAAACTGATCAATTCCAAACTGTATTCCCAACTATCTTTTCTGTTTAAGTAAATACAATATTTCCTCGCATTAGCAACTTGAAGTAATGCTTAAAGGATTTTGAACGAATTTTTTAGAATTGATTATCTTCGAAATGTCTTAGAACTAAACTTAAAACGGTATTTCAGTACTTATAATTTTAATTTTTGGTAAAAATAAAACGTAGCCAAGTAAAATTTATTCTATTTATATTTATTTTTCTTTCTTTGTTTTGTTTTTTGAGAACGTTGGATTTACCAGGGCATGCTATATAACTTATTTTCTTGTTTTGGTCTTATTCTGAGTTGAAAAAGAATTTTACAAATAACTGACCCTTTAATAAAATACTTAAAGGTTCAGTGACTTCAGTTTTAATTGTCTTTAAATGTCTTTTCCAGAATGAAAGAAACACCACACTGAAAGTACTAAGCGAACATTTTTCACTAATACATGAATTTATTGCATTTTCCCCTTAAAATTTCACTTAAATATAAATTATTTACCACTTGGCTCTGGTACAACAGGAATCATCTTCTTGGAAATTTGGTTCATGACAAATCTCACGTGTATATTTATTAAAATATGAAAATTCACAATCAAAGCTTCCAGCGAAGGATTCTGGGTTAAGTTTA
Organism: Uloborus plumipes; assembly: GCA_038373865.1. Taxonomy (NCBI): domain Eukaryota; kingdom Metazoa; phylum Arthropoda; class Arachnida; order Araneae; family Uloboridae; genus Uloborus; species Uloborus plumipes. The sequence goes on from JAXGGA010000996.1 coordinate 51,250, forward strand.
TTTCTAATAAAAGAAGTGTGAAGATTCCTTTTTTTTTTGTCTCAATTGTCTCTGATAAAATGATTTTGTCATTATATTATATATTTATAATCCATGAAATTTTAAATTTGCGTGTAACACTGTAACAAGATGTATTCAAACCACTTTTTGGTATTCTAAAATATTGCGTCATAGAAATGAAGGGAGAAAAATCCTATTTCTAATTTTCATAAGATACGACGCAAATAAGCAATTGTAGGCACATGCTTGGGGGTTTCAGGGAATCCTTTTTTCGATGTAAACAAAAGTTTTTGGGAGTAAAATCACTCTCGGATGACTTTACATACAAAACTCACAATTCCTTGAAATGAAAAAAAGTTTCTTTGAAACTCTGAAACATGAAACTGCAATCAATAGTTCTGTTGCTCTTTATCTACGCTATTTATTACTGTAATTTTGTAAAGCATAGGTATTAAAAATGTACAAAAGGTAAGTGCAGCGTGTTCCATCAAACAGGCTTTGTATTTTTTAATAGAATATCAGTTATTAAAAATTTGAAACATTAGATAAAGGAAAATTTGCTTCCATTACTCTTTTTAAAGATATCCCTCTTAGTTTGAAAATTCTACAATTTTTTTTTTCTCTAAAGGTAGAAAAAAGCAAATTTTGAACACAAGTTTACGGCTTTTAATATTACAGTGGCGGATTTACCATGTCCTAACTGTCGCATTAATGACTGCCCCACAACATAAGAGCTCCAAAGGGAATACAAAAAGGCACATAAAAATATTTTATATAGTTCTGTTTATTTCTAAGTGGCCCCCAAAAATCCACTACGAATCGCTTCCAAACATGTATATTGCGCATTTATTTTAGTTAAAAAAAGAAAAAAGTGTCAACTTAATCCATTTTATGCGGATAACATTGATTTTTTATAATACGTTAAGGATATTTGAAACGGAAACTAGTAGGAAAAAGAAAGTGAACGCAAAAGCATAATTCCTCTAAAGATGAATGTTTATTTTTTTCAAACGAGCTCTTTTGTGGCGCCATCTGACGTTCTTTTTTTTAACGATTTTTTCCATTTAACAATTGGCGACAAGAATCCGGGAAGATTTGAAGTTTGTAAATGTGAATTAATTATATCTTGATCACTTTGTGAGGTGTTTCTATACTATTGCTTAAACTGGTAACCAGGAAAACGTTAAAATAAAGTAAAATTTACCACCCTCTTTCAGAAATTTCTATTTTGGCCTGTAATGCTTTAAATTTAAATTACTAAAATGTTAGAGCTGAATTTTTTCAGATTTAAATATTTAAAAGATTTAATTCTACACTCCTAAACTACTTTTAAAAATTAAAATAAATAAATAAGCAAATAAATAAATTGAAATTAATTTTAATTATTATAATTATTAATTAATATCATATAGCATTGGTTATTGGAGGAGGGAAAACTACATTTAAAAATACGTCCTTTACTACAAAATTATTTCTTTTTTTCGTATTGCTTACTTTCCTGGATATTCCAATTAAAAAGGGAGAAACAATCAGTGATAAAAGAAAAAAAAATCTTTGGAATTCGTGATTCTTAGAAATTATTTACTGACTTACACTGGAAGGAAACTATACACTGGCCTCCTATAATATGAGTTTCTATTGTATTTACTCCTATGCAATTACTGTTCTTTTGTGTAACTTTTTATTTAAGGGTTATTAATAAAATAATTCCGCGTAGAGTAATACGTGAAGTAGTCTCGATGCAATATGTAATGTCATTTAATTCAGCGTTTCTGAAAGGCACCACGACAAATAAAAATTGCCCCTCCTCACACATAATTTATTTTCTAAGAAAATGTCTCACGACATTCCTTTAAAGTGTTTTTAAAGAAAGAAAGAGTTCATTTAAAGAGCCTTTAAAGCCAATTAATCTCTTTTAAAGTGTAGAAATTTTGCATACTAATTTGTTTCAAATGTGATGATAAAATATCTTTTCCAACATTTTTAAGCCAATTAACTGTTAAACCTTACATAATTTACCAATATGGCATAATAATGCATTTGTTTACTTACACTGAAGTGACAAAAGTCATGGGATACCTCTTAATATCGTGTCGGCCCTCCTTTTGCCCGGCGAAGTGCAACAACTCGACGTGGCATGGACTCAACAAGTCGTTGGAAGTCTTCTGCAGGAATATTGAGCCATGCTGTCTCGATAGACGTCCATAATTGTGAAAGCGTTGATGGGGCATGATTTTGGGCACGAACAGACCTCTCGATGGTGTCCCATAAATGCTCAATGGGATTCATGTCGGGCGATCTAGGTGGCCAAATCATTCGTTGGAATTGTCCAGAATTTTCTTCAAACCAATTGCGAACAGTTGTGGCCCGGTGACATGGCGCATTGTCATCCATAAAAGTCCCATCGTTGTTTGGGTACATGAAGTCCATGAATGGCTGCAAGTGATCTCCAAGTAGCTGCACATAAGCATTTCCAGTCAATGTTCGGTCCAGTCGCACTAGAGGACCAAGTCCATGCCATGAAAAAACAGCCCACACCATTACGGAGCCACCACCAGCTTGAACAGTGCCTTGCTGACAGTTTGGGTCCATGGCTTCGTGGGGTCTGCGCCACACTCGAACCCTACCATCGGCTCTTACCAGCTGAAATCGTGACTCATCGGACCAGGCCACGGTTTTCCATTCATCTAGGGACCAACCGATATGCTCACGTGCCCACGAGAGTCGCTGCAAGCGATGTCGTTCTGTCAGTAAAGGCACTCGAGTCGGTCTTCTGCTGGAATAGCCCAAGAAATCCAAATTTCTCCGCACAGTTCTAGCAGACACGTCCATTGTACGTCCCACATTGATTTCTACGGTGATTTGACGCAGTGTTGCTTGTCTGTTAGAATTTACGACTCTTTGCAGACGTCGCCGGTCTCGATCTTTAAGTGCAGGCGGTCGACCACTGCGCTGTCCATGGTGGGATGTTATGCCTGAAATTTCATACTCTCGGCACACTCTTGACACAGTGAATCTGAGAATGTTGAATTCTCTAACGATTTCCGAAATGGCATGACCCATGCGTCTAACTCCAACTAACATTCCGCGTTCAAAGTCTGTTAATTCACGTCGTGCGGTCATCATCACGTTAAAACCTCTTCACATGAATAACTTGAACAGAAATGAAAGCTCTGTAAAAGCACTGCGCATTTATACCTGTTCTATGCGATGCTACTGCCATCTGAAAATTTGCATATTGCTATCCCATGACTTTTGTCACTTCAGTGTACACTTCAAAACATAAACTATTGTTTTTGCAGTATAATACTGGCAGCAAAAGTTCCAGTTTAAAACAGTAAAATGCTCAGTAATAACTCCAAAATTAGGAATTTTACTGCAAAGACAAATTTTGCAGTGTACAAACATTGTCATAATGATAAAAGCAAGAGGTTATTATAACAGAATAATCACTCTTTATATCAACGAAGAATTTACAAACGAACCATGATATTATTTACCCTGTGATTCGAAACTCATGAAATTTATGTGTTCTTTTACGTACCATTGAGAGCAATATTACTCTCATAGTAAACCTGCAGTAGTAATATTGCAACAGTAATATTGTACTATGAAACTTAATCTACTATGGCTATTGTAACGTTGTTTCCTCAAAATTTGGCTCGGTTCTTTGTTAGCAATTTAAGCCCGAAACATGGTTTATTGTAAATCGAAAGCACGTGCAGTGTGTGTCGGGAAACTTTAACGTATGTCTGTTATATGAAAAGTCAGAATTAAATTAGTAAAATCAAATAAATGTCTTTGCACCTATAAGCTCACATTTTTTGCGATGAAAAAGGCGTTCCTTGTAACCTCGAAACACGTGTCTGCAGTATTCATGGTCGTTTGTGGTTTTCAATGTTGTAATTTTGCTTTTATTTTTCAGCACAAAGGTTTTATTTTAATGTATTTCAAATATTTATATTCAGTGGAGGCCACTTATATGAATCATGTTTGTTCTAAACATTATTTATTAAGCGGCTGATTCAATAAACCGGCCGATATAATAAAGCGGCTAAATCAATAAAGCTGGATGTTGTTCTGTTTTTGGCGATTTGATTCGTAAAAGCGGGTGATTCAATTACCCTCTGATTCAACTAATCGGCGTCCTCTGAATTTGTCAAAATTTTACTTTACCCTTTATGCCTCAGCGGTACTCAGAAGTCCCGCAAATATTAATTTAGTATTATGAATCCTAAATGACTGGAATCACGCTGAAGCTTTTGAGTACCACTCTTTGGACTTCCAAAAATTTCAAAATTATTTTGCTCTTGCAAAATATTTTTCAATGTATTTGCGACTCAAAAAACCAAAAAAATATGTGACTGAAATAATGGGTGTTAAAGAAGAGAAATTAAAAGTTAAAGCGAGGAAAAAAAGATTGTTAGAGCAATGCAAAAAAAAAAAAAAAAGAATTGCTGAGAAAGATGTATTTTTTCTCCCTGAAACATAAAAGAAAAAGAAAAGGGTGATAGAGGTATAACTTCGTACTTTCCTTAAAATTTAATTAAAATTTTTATTAAAAAGCGAATTAGGAGTTAATTCTTGGAATGGAAAAACATATTTGAATACGAAAACATCTTTTCTGGTCCCAGTCTGAAAATAATTACATTTATTTTGGTCGTACAATTTTCAGAGCTAGATGTTTTCTCAGTAAGTTTATTTTCATTCGAAAAGATCTTAACTGTTGAAATGTTTAACGTTAATTAGCATTCTTTTATTTATATTTTCATTTGAATTTAGAATTTTCATTGGTCTGTACTTTTTTTGCGAAACATTTTTACCTGATATTTGATATTCTACGTTTTTTTCAACAATACTAATGAACGCTCTTCAATTCGATGTTAATTCGAGCAATAATAAACAAACGGTTTTGGACAATCGCAAATCTGGAAAATTTCTGTGAAATGGATAATAAGCAGTCCAAATCCTTAACTAAGCATACATGCAGTCGATTATGTTAGAAACGTGTTTTTTTTTATCAAAATTAATGAAAATGTATTCACTAGAGGATTTAATTCTGGACACTTTTAAAAGCTTTTATTATTTAACAATGTATAATGAATTATTAGATTATTTATTTCACTTAACTCATTTATTTATAGCTACTCTAATATATATATATCTATTCATTTCATGTGAATATTCTATACTTTTTATCTTTAACTAAGCAATAAAAAGTATTGCAATACGAATAATATAACATAATTTCATAATTTTAAATAAATATTTAATAATTAATATTAAATCACTTATTAAGTCAATATTTTGTAGGAAAACCATAATTTTTTCATCATATTTCGTTTGCAAACCTAATTATCTAAATGAATCAAAATTCGCTTGAAAAATATTTGTTTTTGGTTTGCATTAAAAAATAAAATAAAATAAAATAAAGGTAATATTCACTTGAAATGAATACATACATATTAAAGATGTTATAAATAAATGATTTAAGTGCAATGAGTAAATCCTATAATTCATCTTACAATGTTTAATGACGAATTCTTTAAAAAATTGAAAAGTGTACAGATTTAAGTCCATCAGTGTAATAATTATGAAGCAGTATGTTACCGTCCCTACGCCACGGCTAAGGCAGAACTGCATGCAATGTACCGACAGCCCTCTTATGACATCTAGATACTGCAGTTTCGGCCTTATTCTGGACTCATCATAGATTATACATTTTTCAACGGTTTCATTCATTATCTTAAATTGACCTAATGACAGAAATCCAGACGTTTTTTCAATGCAAAATTTTATTTAGATAAACTGATGTTTTTTTACTTAAATAAAATCCTTTTGGAGACGCTGTCCTAAACTTTCTGTTATCACTTAAATATTAAGTCCTTAATTGCTTTTATTTGCTTAACAAAAGAGGAAATCAGGGCCGCAGCGAAATAAAGATGAACTCTTTAGCGGTTACGCCCCTTGTGGGGCGCAGTGTGGTTTCTGGATGAACCTTCCCAGAGCTCTTAATCTCAACACTAATACTAATTTTAATATAGGGGTCATTCCATGTCAAATCATCCAGAAAATATCAAAAATGACACCCACCACCTCCAATTTTAATAAAATTTGCAGCAGTTGGAGACTTTTTGATACTGATAACAAAAATACCACTTATATTGAAATAAGTGAAGGGGTTGAAAAGTTATGGCTTTTTAAATATTTTGCTTGGTGGTTCATTTGCCGCCATTTTGAATGACATATACATTTGTGCAAAAGGCTGTAACTCTTCAACAAATAGTCGTAGAGCTTTCAATTTTTTTTTATTTTGTTCATAATAGTGTAAGTTTTAATTTGAATTGAGTTTAATTGGTATACCTATTTTACATCGTTTTTTTCGAGCGTTTTCTTTCAGTTTTTTGGCTGAAAATATGAAGTAACTTTAACAGAAAATTACTCACAAAAACCCCCCTTCGATTTCAAAAAAAATTATGTGTTCAGATACCTTTAAGTATGTTATAACACCAGATAAAAAAGTCTCGATGGGCCATTCATATGATTTTTTTCAAACAATTTTTTTTTAATTTTAAGTCAAAAAAAGAATTCATTTCAAAATAATGTTTATCGCATTCTGTATTCCACAATATGACAATTACCACCCCTCCCCCCCCCAAAAAAAGAAAAAAATATATAATACATGGCAATTTAGGAGACTTTCAACATTAATATAACCACCAAAATACAAATAAGTAATGATTTATTAGTCAATAAAGGCATTTAGTACTTTAGAGCCCTAGCATACTCGTTATACATTAAATTTGCTACTCAAAAACTAAAAACGGAAGTGAATAGCATTATTCTTGAAAAATACTTCATATAAATAATATAAATTGTGATAAAGACGTCAGGCTTTTAAAAGAATACCTAATGTTGCATAGGAGATAAGAGTGATGTACAAATTGCGAAGTGCAAAGGTATAACAGCAAAATTTTAATTTCTTTAGTATTTCATTAAAGATCATAGTTATTCTACTAAATCCATATTTTTAGAACAGTGAAACACATATTTTATTAAATACATACAAATTAATAGTAATAATATTTGTTTATCTAGTTTTAAAAATTAGAGTTTACCAAGTTCAGAAACATGTCTTGTCCACTTGGTGTGCACTAAAGCACTAGAACTTTCACTGAGTTTATACGTCTTTCCAGTTCTCGCACTGAAGTCAACATTACAGAGAATGTGACTCAAAGAAACAGTACAGCTCTCCCGTTCAGGCCAAAAGTAAGATGTTGCTGGGCCATGTGGATGTAATAATTTAATAGCTGCATCACCGTCTTTCATGTGAATTTCAGAAACAAGTCCTAAAAACCATTTTGAGTTCATGACACATGCAACATAACTATTTAGAGGTGGAACGTTTAAAGTACGTTTCAGGTCGTGATTAAAATTTGCGCTCACTGAAAATTCTTCGTCGGCACTTATTCTTTTCCCGCTGATAATTAAATTACCCATGGGTTCAAAATAGTGCATGCTTCTGGTTCCAGGCACTGTTGTAGCTCTTTGTAATCGCTTAGTTATTTCACTACGCAGCTCTATCATTTCAATTTTCGAGATTAGAACAAATGTTATGCCTTTGACATGTTCTTTACAGTACTCATACATCATATTTACATTTACTATTTGATTTTCAAGCGGTCTTTGTAAGCTTGCTTTTGACACAAGTCTTTTAACTGTTCCGCCTACTCTATCACAAACAGATTTGCCATGGCTGGTAGCAAAGAAGTTCCATTTCGCTTTTATTCCTCCAAAATCAGCTTCATGATAACATAAATTCAACAATGTTTTGCAATTTTTATATTGGGCTGCACAACCATCAGTAAAATACTCTACTTTTGTAATATTTGGATATGTCTGCCTTAAATAGTCCATCATGACTTTTTGAGTTCGATACACCATTGCGACATCATGGTTCATGTCATCAGAAAGAACGCAAAAACTTTCGCTTTTTATTCTTTCACCGTCTTGCTTTATATATAATACAACTACGTGTAAAGTGCAGCAACCATGAGTCCAGTGGTATCCTTGCACTTCGTCCTGTAGTACAAAAGAAAAGTTCTCACTGAAGTCCATAATAATAATTGCTCAGTATTAGACAGTTCTTTTTTTTTTTTTAGAAAAGTGCTTTGTGATTTTGATACATATGAGTGCGGTACTAACTTTTCAATCTTTTCAGCAATTAATTGAATGAAATCTCCCAAGCTAGATGTAAGTTCAATTAAATTTGTTCTATCAGTTGATAGCCACTGCTTGTATTCAATTTTATCATCTGGGTCGAAATCTGGAAATTTTGACTTAAGAAAATCTTCGAGATTTTCCTTTTTGGGGCATTTATTGCATACTCGTAACATGCAATCTCTGTTCATTGAACTACAAACTATTTTTTTAATCAAATCTTGGTAGTTTTTTTCAATTTCTACTGCAGCAATTAGTAACTGAACATTCTGATGTATCATACAAACGCAAACAGAATGGGTACCAGAACTACCAGCTAATACACAATGTTTGGGTCGTAATTCTGCGAACTTTGAAAATCCAATTTTCAAGTTAAATTTCTTCTGGAACTGCACATACAGTTCATGGAGATTACATAAAAGCAGCCTCTTTTGAGCATATACATTTTTGCTAACACTTACCTTGTCCTTCTGCCCTGGCATGAGACGAGAAAGTTCATCATCTTCATAAAAATTCAGAACCAATTGTACTGTCTCATGTGGTAACGTTTTTCCTATTCTTAAGCAAGGAAGTGATAGTAGACCTTTTTCTCTAAGAAGCTTTCTTGATTTCCGAACCTGATACTCTGACACATTAAAATATTCAGCGACTTTTTTTCTTGACCATGATTCAGGAACTAAAGTCAATATTTGAATTTTTTCCCTATTCCCAACTTGTGGAAGTTTTTGTTTCACCATCTGCATTAATTTGTCAAAGTGAGCGGCCTTTTTCTTGTTATCTTTTCCTTCATTAAAGTCCGAACATTCGTTACTTGTAAGTACTTCCTCTGATACACTTAGGGCACTGGCAACCTTTTTTCTTAATGCCGTTTTAGCTTGGCTCAACTTTCTCTTACCAGCAGATGCTCTCCTGTGAGTTGACACTCCATGCAAATTTAATTTGGATACTCCGATTGAACTTAAGCTCTGGTTCAGAACTTCATGTTCTTTTTCTCTGTGAACGAATTCTGGTGCAATTTCATCAGAAAAATTACCAAGAGAATCTAGGGAGTGTCCTTCACTAGGTGAATCGTGTAAATGTCCTTCGCTAGGCGAATCACACTTTTCTTCGATATTGCACTCATCCAGTAGTTTTTTATCATGCTTCCTGCAAGTGGAACATAGCTTTTTTCCAGGAACAACATCAATTTTAAGTTTACTCCGGTAAATTTGAGCTTGACTTAAACTAATAGCGGGAAGTGATGATTTTTTAATTTGATTCGGATGCAGGCTAAAAATATCACAACATTTCCTTTGTTTCCCCGTATAATAATGCAGAAAATACTTTTTGTGTATGCAACACACAGTCGACGTTTCACAATCTCTTAAATTACATCTTAGCGCAATAAGTTCTCTGTTTTTCACAGAAAGTTCAGATATATCTTGTAAACTGCTTAAATCACATCTCTAATCATTGATATGCAACCCGACTGTACACATTGCAGGTTTTGTAATGATAACAGACTTGAATAAAATAATGAGAAAAATTTCGACTCTGAAAAGATCAGAATGCGAAATAAAGAGTAAATTTTTAAATGGCTAACTAGATAAGAAAACTAAATAAATCGTCTGCTAAATGATTTAACTCTGATTGGCTAAAGATCAATTCGTCTGCCAGATGTTCCAAATTAGGTTAGATGGAAAAATATCGTCTGCCAAATTTTGGAATGAATCTGACTGATAAAGAAATAAATCCTCCGGAAAATAATTTACATCTGATAGCTTACAAATTAGTCTTCGGTCGAACAATCTGAATTATTTTCGCTGAAATTATTATCGTCTGCCGAACTGTGTTTATTATTTATCGTCTGCCGAAGTGTGTTTATTATTTATCGTCTGCTAAATAGCTTTCTTGTGTCACGCAAAAAAAAAAAAAAAAGAAAGAAAGAAAGAAATTGTAACAAGACAAAATTGAGGTTTGAAAAAAAAAAATCATATGAATGGCCCATCGAGATTTTTTTTTCTGGTGTTAAAACATACTTAAAGGTATCTGAACACATAATTTTTTTTGAAATCGAAGGGGGGTTTTTGTGAGTAATTTTCTGTTAAAGTTACTTCATTTTTTGAGTCCAAAAACTGAAAGAAAGCACTCGAAAGAAACGATGTAAAATAGGTATACCAATTAAACTCAATTCAAATTAAAGCTTACACTATTATGAACAAAATAAAAAAAAATTGAAAGCTCTACGACTATTTGTTAAAAAGTTATAGCCGTTTGTACAAATGTATATGTCATTCAAAATGGCGGCAAATAAACCACAAAGCAAAATATTTAAAGGGCCATAACTTTTCAACCCCTTCACTTATCTCAATATAAGTAGTATTTTTGTTATCAGCATCAAAAAGTCTCCAACTACCGCAAATTTTATTAAAATCGGAGGTGGTGGGTGTCATGGCCTGGATGATTTGACATGGAATGACCCATAGTAGTTTATAAACAGGTAAGTATCGTCATGATCCCCCCTCCCCCAAAGAAAAAGTAAAGCCTGCCTGCGCTGGTATATGTAATTAATAGAAAATCGCTTTACTTCACAAGTTGAAGATTATAAATTTACACTAAGTACGCATTAATTTTATAATCACGTTTCAACCTGAATGTTTATTGCGCAATGTCAAGACCTTTCAGTGGTGCTACTTTCTTTTTGGGGAGAAGCAGAAGATAGTAATAGATAGTACTGGCGCCAATACGGGAAGTAGAAGACTTTTCTTGTGTCGAGCAAAGAGGGATATTAGTGTGAATTATATAGGCTATTTTTTTTAAAACTGTCTTACGTCGTTTTAGAAAATCTCTGAGCATAGAAATAGGTGAACAATACTCTTTTCTATTCTGAAAGCATGATTAATTCTGATTTGGCTTAAAAATATTCGTACTGCGTGTAAGATAGTGTTACGTATATCTAGATAGCAAATTCAAACCATTACATTTTTTCAGTTTACAACAGTTCAGAAATTGACATTAGTAGAATGTCTAATAATTGTGATTAGGGGAATGTACTGCAGAAAACACAGAAGAGAACTAAATAAATAACTAAATAAAACATTTAAAAATGATTTCAAGTGAATTTATACCGAAAATTATATTACCTAATTTACAAAGTGTACGATTGTTTAAAAGCAGACTTAAGGGTTAAGGATGGATTATAAATAATTTTGACATTTTTTTCGGTTTTTATTCTTATAAATTTAATGAAAATATGTTCTAATGACTTACTCAAAATGCTTAAGAACGAAATTGATTTCATTACTTTAAAGAAATTAATTGGAATTTTTTTGCAGCTTTTTAGAAGGTCAAGAAAAACAGCGATATGTGTGAAGATGCAATAGATGCAAGATAAACTTTCCATATGAGGAATTTATTTTAAAATTTTGGCAACCATGCTAACTTAAAACGCAGTTGGCAAGAGACAACTTTCTTTAAAAAAAAAAAAAAAAAAAATCCAATGACCGAGGAAAGTGAAAATTATCATTTTATCTGTAGACAGAATGATTTTCTTGAATTATTGAATGTATTGAGACATTATTGTTGACAAAAAGTACCGATAAATAATTAAATAAACACATCATAAATATTTCCTTATCTTTTACTTCAGCAAGGAACAAGTTTCTAATTCTTACAGTTAGCCTTATTTAAAATGTACTCAGGAGTGCACTGAACTTAAATTTTTTGGAATGGGAATTTTTTAATTTATCGAATAAAACTTCGAATTTTACTGACTAATAAAATATGAGCATGTACGTATACTTAAACATAATAAGAAGAGTTATTAGGAGTTACAAAAAAAAAAAAAAAAAATACGTCTGCATATTCGACGAATAAGAAAATTTTTCGGAAGTCACAGTAACTTTCCGCGACCTCTCATCGGGGCGTTCCTGCATATATTATCATCGGCATGCACTTAACTATTGGATCCCGACTTTATGATTGTTATATATAAGATATAACGACCACGCTCAAATTTTATGATCAATAAATGTTAAAGAGTACAATATGACACATAACTATAATTATTAACTATATAACTGCATGTAACTATATGTAACTATAATATATACTACATATATACTACATATATACTAACATATAACTATACTATATACTATATAATTATTATATGATTTCTGTGTTTTACGCACAATTTTAAGAAACCGTATTACAAACTATTTATTTTGTTCCATTTCCATCACAACGTTTTTTCTCAGGTATAGCTTTCTCGCAAAAGTGAATTTCACCATTCACCCAAATTCGTAGATTTTTTATTCATTTTAGGTATGGCTAGCTTGTGTTCTTGTTCTTCCTGTCTCCTTTTTTTCTTTCTCTTAAGGGGCCCAAAATTTCGTCTGTGCCCGGAGCTTGAAACGACCTTAATCCACCTCTCTGAACATTGACTTTTTGAAACATGTTTTCAGAGGTACCCACATTCGTTTTTCCCCTGTGTTTTATATCCTAGGAAATAACGAGAAAGATATACGTCCCTACATGGAATGTGTTTTCATTTGAATGGCAGATTTTGATGCATTATAGTATGATTTTCCTTTCAACTTTCTAATTAAAGCTTCGCCAAAATCCAAAATATTATTTTGTTTTGCGGCCATTGTTCTTTCGCCTTCCGGTATTCATTTAGTTTACAAAAAGTAAGCTTGTTTGCTTGCTATCAGAAAAGCATATTCAAACGTCAAAGCTGCGCATTGTTTTATTGAGATATAGACACAAACAGCAGCCGAAACAAAGACCTCGCTTTTTCCTTAACGACTTCATAATTTTTTTTTACAGTAATTAAACTAAACTTTTTATTGAATAACTATGAGATGTCTGCTGTACAAGTTCTCACAATACGTGTTATTCCTTTCACACAGCTTAAAAATTTGCATTCGAAAACAACATATCTTACTTTGTTTCGTTTCCTGTTCTCTATCATTTTCATGTTACTGTCATTTTTTATTTTTTTTCAAAATTGGACTACATAATTGGACATTAAATTTTGTAAATGACGTTTCTTGTTTAAGGAAGTTACCTGAGACTAATATTTTAACAACTAGAACTCTGATCATGACCTTTATTTACATCGTTAAGAGTTTTATGCTAAACCTCCATTTTTATCATTATTTAGGCACCATGAAGTATACTGTAGGTGTTATCAAGAAATATTTTTAACGTCATATGGACCTGGTTGGGCATTATTACATCTAAAAAAAAATGTTTTTATCTTGTGAATATCTAATAAACTAAAAGTTTACGATTTATCTCAGCTTAAGATTACATAAAAAGTCATTAAAATTACAAGCGAAGCTTTTTTACATTTTAGAAGAAATTACTATTCATTTTAGTTTTTGCACTTCCATTATTATTATTCTAAAAATAAAGTCTTCATTGTGCACGATGCACGATATAAATAATAATCACTGTCAAGTTGGCGGTCAAGTGGGATTTCTTTTGTTGTTTTGTATAAAAATTAATTGTTTTTCGAAACTTGTTCATTTAAATCTTTTAAAAATATTAAACCAAATACATATATAATATAGGGTCTGTAACTGCAGATCATTTGTCTTTGCCATTTTTACGTACACTGTGAGAACATATTGCTATTGTGTGCCAAAGCATTCTTTTTGCTGAAAAATTAATAATTAAATAAACAAACAAATATATATATATATATATATATATATATATATATATATATATATATATATATATTTATTTATTTAATAGTAACGAAATGCTCAATATACCAGAAATTGCAGTAGAGAATCAATTACGGAATATATCGGTGCTTTAGCTCAAACATTTTAAAAAGGTGTGATTTCGAATTTTCGATGTAGCTCTTAAAAGTAATTCATGCTTTATCTAATTCTGTACTTACATGTGCTGGACTTTAGCTCTCTCAAGGTCGTCATTTCAAGTTTTTCCAGGGGGGGGGGGCAAAAGGTCCAAACCCCAAAAGGGTCAATTTCATCTGAAAACATCAGAAGTCACGCCCACTTATAGGTAAATACATTGATTTCTCAAAGTCGGGGGGGGGGAGCAATTGACCCTCCCTGCCCCCCTAAATGACTGTCCTGAGCTCTCTTGTTTCCTCTCTAAGTTCATTGCACTTGACACATTCCCTGCATCACAGTATGGGGTAAAAATAATTAATCAAAACAGCCACTTTTAATATAATGCAATACTGATGTAAGGCAGCTATATTGAGAATAAATGCGTAACCTATAGCAGGAGATGAAATTCATAACGCACCTGAACTGGTTAAGTAAAATAAAAGATGATTGTGTAGCTATTTAAATGAAACAATAAATAAGAAAATAAAAGCTTAATTATTTTGATGTTCAATCCGAACAAAAACTACAGCTTTGACATGTCTTTCTTGAAGATTTTTTAAATCCATTTCGTAATGTTTCACTCATGACTAACTCACTGTAGCCACTGAATCGTAAAACCACTGGACCGTGAGAGTTTTATATATATGATCACTTTTTATCAGTCATGCTTCCAATTTACAAGTTTTTATTTCGTTAAACGAACACGAAAAGCGTTTATCCGCATTACATATTTGCCAGAGAGTGAACTGCTTAAAACCATTTGTTAAAACACGTGTTTGGTAACATGATAGCGCTTTCACTTCTTTCGAGGTGAAAAGATTTCAAATGATTTTTGATCCGGTGACCCGTTGTTTCGGCGGGAGTTTTCACCCTTTTCAACTCACGTACCCCATTTTAGGCGTAAATGGTTATGAGGACTTAGTGTTTCTAAAATGTGTTATATTAGGTAAAGTTTAACGGTCAAACTGCTTATATATAATTTTAATTAAAAGCAAGAAATTTTATCTTTATGGACATTTTATTCAAGCTTTTATTGATAAGACAAGAAATTACAACGGTCTCAAGTGAAAGCCGAAAAATTTGTGATTGCTTTTGTTTGCAAAGTTCATCTGTGCTTGACTCCAGCTTCGGCAAACCTAGTTGTAAGTCGTCCTCAACTTTCAGCTTGTGTTTTCGCTTTCTCTTCAGGTAAGTTAAACTTGAAAACTTTTGCTCTCAGAATTACGCTGAACTCCAGAAAGTACTCCATTGCTAGGTCTGCTAGCTCTCCGTTATTTTTTAATACCACTTCGAAATTTAATTAACCAAGTATTGCATTACTTTTGTTTCAATGTAGGATCACGCAATATTACTCAAACTTTTTATAGCAATTAAATGTTAGCTTTATCAGTGAAATTTTGTAAACTTTTTGCTATTTAACTACCAACCCTTTACATATTTTTACTTACCCCAAGCATTGTGTTATGATGTTATATAGCTAGAAGGCTCAGCCCCTCATTTTTGCCTTTTCATGTTAATTGGAAAAAAATATATATAAATAAATATGTATGGGCCAAACCACGGTTAAATGTTTCGTAGTGGAGGAGACATTTAAAAAAAAAAAAAAAAAAAAAAATCCAATGACCGAGGAAAGTGAAAATTATCATTTTATCTGCAGACAGAATGATTTTCTTGAATTATTGAATGTATTGAGACATTATTGTTGACAAAAAGTACCGATAAATAATTAAATAAACACATCATAAATATTTCCTTATCTTTTACTTCAGCAAGGAACAAGTTTCTAATTCTTACAGTTAGCCTTATTTAAAATGTACTCAGGAGTGCACTGAACTTGAATTTTTTGGAATGGGAATTTTTTAATTTATCAATTGAGAATCAATTGGGAATTTATTAATTGGAAAAAAATATATATAAATAAATATGTATGGGCCAAACCACGGTTAAATGTTTCGTAGTGGAGGAGACATTTTAAAAATGCTATTTGTGTTTAGCCTGTATGTTTTCGAGGTAAAACATACATCCCCCCCCCAAGTTCGTTGTTTTGATACAATTAGACCATATATCGCAACTATTATATCACATGTTTCTCGTACCAGGGTATGATTTTTCTTTCCAAATATTCTTTTGATAAATCGGCGTTAAATAATTTAGGTGTCACGCGACGAAATTGTAATTGCTTTTGTTTGGTTCACGTTTCTTCGGATAACTGATGTTTTTTTGAAGTGTCAAAAAAACAATTATTGTAGTATTTCTCATTTTTGGTTCATTTACATTTTCAATGTTTCCAACAACTATTGGTCAAAGTGAAGCTTTTATAATTTTTTTTGTTATTTGTCAGGGTGTACAGAATTTAAAAAATTTCGAAAAATATTTATTTGCTCTAAATTTTCAGAGTTACAAAATGACGCACCATCTGATTAGAAATATGCATGAAGAGCTTTCTGAAATCTAATTGGAGTTAGAATAAGTAATCGTTTATTGAAAGTATAACGTAAATGACAGAAGTCACCTGTAAAGTGTCAAGTCTTCAATTTTTGTAATATCTTAGTTCTCCTTAATCATTTTTCAAAGTGTAACTACGGCCACTAAAGTAATCCAAGCAGTACTTTGATTAAATTACTTGTTCGCTATTGACAGCTTGCTTAAAATTTATTCATTTATAAATATCCTTCTTTACTAAAAATATCCGACCTACAAAGAGAAATTTGCATCAATCATGATGCAGAAAGAAATGTGCATTATTCATAGACGACTGTTGCTGTGACATATACGTATGTCTGTATTCTAGAACAAAGCGTACAAATTAGACAGCCCAGTATTTATTGTCTACGATCTCACCTGTTTGAGATTAGTCCTGGTAAACGAGCAACATGCTATTTAAAAAACATAGCACATTTATTTAAAAAAGTATCTCAAGCATCAAATCAGCAAACAATTTTATTCGATATTTTTTGTTTATGGCTAAGTTTCGGAATTTGTATTGTTCCAAATGTCAGAAAAAAAAGACAATGTTCAATATAGGGAAAGTACGCTATTTTTTCGCTAAAGTGTATTTTTACCGTCAAATATATTATTCTCTAAATATTTCAAATGTTTATACTAAAGGCTTGGATTTTAAGCATTTTCTATATTCTACGTTTTGTAATATTTTAAAATGTATGAAGTATTCAATCATATACTTTTTTTTGTTTTAATTTTGATTAAAAAAAATAATATTTCTGATTTTACTTCAAAATTTTTAGAATTTAAACTATTTTATAGCACGTGAAAGTCGTTACATTAGCAACTCTTTGTGTGTATAGCTAGTATTTAATTAAACATTATGCGTGTTTGGAGTTAAATTTATCACTTAATTTTATGAGTCATATAGTATATTACTCATTCCTACACTATTTCTATGTTTCTAAGAGATTAAATACGGTAATGAAAAGGTATGTGAATGAAATTAGATTGATTTCAAAGATAGAATTTCCGAAACAATCCTTGATAGTGACGTTTTAGAAATGTATCTGAAGTATTAACCAATTGGTAAATTATACATAAAAGTATTTTCATCACGAATTATTTTATTCATCACAGCGAAAAATTTCGTGAGCGTTTTGAATTAATTTTATAACTCTATTTTATGAGTCATTTAATACTCATGGCTTCCATATTACTCACCCATTCTTTTTTCCGTGTTTGAGGGATTAGACATGTCGCGGTGAAAATATGTGATTGCAATGAACTTCATCTCAGAGATCATAGATAGTTACGTTTTAGAGATGCATCTTGGTATTAACTTATTAGGTAAATTATGCATCAAAATATTTTTCGCACGTATTATATTTTTCATTATTATTATTTTTTAAATTACTGAGAAATAATCTCGTTAGCCTTTTGAATTAGATTAATTACTTTATTTAGTGGGAAGTAAAACACTCATGTCATCTATATTACTCACCCTTACACTTTTTCCACCTTTTTAAGAGATTAGATACGTCAGTGTGAAAATACGTGAATGAAATGAACTTCATCTCAAAGGTCAAAACTTTTCCAAAACAAGTCTAGATAGTGATGTTATAGTGTCTGGAGCATTGACCAATTAGGTAAAATATACATAAAAATATTTACAGCACGTATTACTTTTTCATTAGTGTAAAATAATGTAGTGAGAGTTTTGCATTAAATTTATAACTCTATTTTATGAGTCATATACCACTTATGTCTTCCATATTACTCACCCATAAAGTTTCACGTCTTTTAGAGATAAGATATGTCGGGGGAAAATATGTGAATGAGCTGCACTTCGTCCGAAATCTCGGTTTTTTGTTCAAAACAACTCAGTATAGTGACGTTTCAAAGACGCATAGCAGTAAAAATAAAATAAAATATAATAAAAAACAGGGCGGCTTTGACGCACTAAATAGCCGTATTTTCGGGAATGTTTGCATTCTTATTGTCGTTAATTAAGTGAAAGTGTCATCACTGCAATAACGTTTGGAAGGAAAGCTCACTGGCATGCGACCTTGGAATTACCATCCGAAATGAAGAAGCTTGAGAAGATTACATTTGCCAGTTTCAGATATGTCCTGAATTTAAGAGCTTTGTTTTAATTGCTTAAGTTGAGAAATTAGGTCACGTAATTTAGTCTGCACTTTAACAGAATATTCAAAAATTAAATTCTTTTATTTTCGTCTTGTATTATCTTTGTTATTTATGCAACTATTTTTCCGTATTAATGTTCTCTTTAATCTAATTTCTTTCCATGGAATTATGGATATATTTATCTATGAAACTGAAATAAACTTCAGCTTTTTTTTTCGGCTACAATGATCAATGAATATAAGTATAAATTTTTGCAATTAAGATAAACAGAGGATTTGTAATGAATAGTGCATTATACAAGTAGCGAAGTACTAGTAAATCATACATAATATGTGACGGAGTTTTAATGAATTATATGTAATAAGTGTAAATGTCGGAGTTCTAGTGATCATGAATAGCAAAATTGTGCATTAACCATTTCTAAGTTTTTGATGTTAAAAGAATTTGATTGAATCAAAAGAAGTACACTATGCATACACATTTAGAATGCAGTAGAACGTTGTCCTAGTTCGCTGTTATGTTTTAGTAAACCCTTTAGATATTATAGTCGATAAGTTATTTAAAAAGAAAAAAAATAATCCCAAAGGGGCTCAGTGTAGTCACATCGTAGGTGATTTCCTTAAGGTGTTAAAAAACAATGTAAGCATTTATGATGACTTTTAAATTTGTCTGCTATCTTATCAGATAACTTAAGTTCCTATGAATTTTTCAATTCTAATAAGCCTTATTAGGAGAAATGTTGCTGATTGGTTAAATATTGAACGTTTCAGCAGATTTACAGTATTTCTAGTTAATTACCAGCGTAGAAAACATTGTTGTTTGACTTTAATCTAAAAGCTGGTGCTTAATTGTCTCAATTAAAATTAATTATGATGATTTTTTTTGGTACTGGTCATGCTAAAAATCAATTACTGAGAAGGGTATGAAATGGTAGATGAATAACGAAACTTAACAACTCGGAAGTAGATAGGAGAGTCTGTAGACCGCTCTGGAAATTCTGTAATTTCTTTACTGCAGAATAAAATGAAGCTTAAGCAGGTTGTAAAGAACAAAAAGAGGCTTAAAAAAATCTCTACTAATAATAAAGCTGAAGGTGGGTCTGTCTTTCTTTCCTTCTTTCTTTCTTTCTTTCTTTCTGTCTATCTGTTACGCGCGTAGAGCCAAAACCGTTCGGTCAATTTTCATAAAACTTGGCATAAAATTAGTTTGTAGCATAGGGTGGTGCACTACAAAGCGTTTTTTCGAAAATTCTATTTCGTTCTTTTTCTATTCTAATTCTTAGCTCATTTTTCATACAAATTCGATAAAATGGGGAAGAAATATTTCATACACGTTTTCAAGACTTGAGTCATTCGAAAGCTTGAAATTTTCTGCTAGAAATAATGTCAGTTTTAAGTTTCTACGAGGATTAGAAGAGCTGTAATAATTGTTCTTAGATTCGCGAAAATTCAAGGCTTACCTTAAGCAAAGCAAACCAAACGATTCTAAAATGGTTAAGCTTGAGAAAAAAATTTGAAACGAAAGATGAAATGAAGTACTTTATCAACGGAAATCAACTTTTCATGTTGTTACCATGGTTACGTTTTTATTTCCTTTATTTGTTTCGTTCTTTTTCCCTTAATAATTTTAAAAATGTATTTGTTTTTGTAACAATCCAAACTCCAAGCCTTATTAAAATTAGTTAAAGGAACTATTTAACTGTTGTGAAAAAAGTCGTCTGCTTTTCTTTTTTCAGTTTTTAAGGAATTAAAACTCTGTAAATTATAAAAATATTGTATAAATTGCGGTATTGCAACTTTCTTTCTAAAACGTTTCATTTCTAAAAAGGTATTATTTTGTTTTTAAAGACAGGAAAGAAAACTTCCTTCTTCTTTTAAACTTTGGTAATATTTTTGTTGGTTTCTGTAAGCAACAAAATTGTAATTATTTTCTCTTTTGGCTTATTTTTATATCATACTTTTGAGGAATTACAATTGGATTATAACTAAAATTGAGTATTCTTTCTGCGATATCAATTTATTACAAAATGACCTTTTAATTTTATACCACGGGCAAAGCTGTGCGGGTACTGCTAGTGAATAAAAAATTTGAAAAAAATATTATTAAATTTTGAGAATTAATTTTCTAATGAATTTCGAAGTATAAGTTTCTATGTTTATGTACACTTAAAATTGCTTCTCGAAAATAAACACATTATTTCTTTTTTAACTAAAAAATTGACTTTTAGTGCCTGAACAAAGAATAAAATTTACACGAAGGACTTACCAGAACATTTGATGACAGGATTTTTGGCAAAGGTTGTTTTTTTTTTTGCTGTGATTTATAGTAAACAATACCTTAATTTTTTAAGCGTATTTTCACACAATCAAGAGTCCCACGTACACAGTGTCAACGAACAACTTTCGTATTTTCCGACAAATGTTGAAACTAATTAGAGGAAAGACAGAAAATGTAAAATTTAGTATTTATTGGGCACTGTCTTGAATCTTCTGCGGAAGTCAAGAAAATGCTGATTTTTATAAAGTTTTAAACTGGTCAGTTTTCTTATGTACAATTGAATGGTGTATAGGAAATACGACACATGGTGAGTTTAGTTTAAAATTTCACTTAACAGTGATACTATCAAAGTATATTCATTTGATTTGCATTGTTTTGAAGTTGATATTGCACAGATTGAGTCAGTCATTTGTGTAGAGATTAGCATTTGGTTTTTACAATTTATGGTACATTGCCATGTATTTCCGATGTTATCACCGAATTTCTTAGAATAGGAGGCTTCTTTTAACTGCAAATGATTGTTCGTTTTGGTAGACTTGATCAGCAGGTGTAAAAGATAAGCCAATTCAGAGATAATACCGGAAGTTAGTCATCAAAGAAGAGAAAGTTTAGAAATCGATTACATCAATGCATGGGGAATAAAGGTCAATATCTGCTCTACTGTACTCTTCTATGTATACTAGACTAGACAGTAAAGTATTGTTAACAATACTCTCGAAACCAATAAATTGTGCCATTGCATGGAGAAGAGATTGTACTCAAAAGTCAAAATCATAGAATTTTCTAGAATTCTTATATAAAATACGATCTTAATACTTTTTTTTCATTTATAAATATACTTGTTGTATGTAAATATAGTTGTTTTATATGAAATATCATCACGTGTGATGCTATATCATGTAAAATAAATGAATTGAAATGGTTAAATTTAAGGTTTTTATCTTAACATTTGCAGTGAAAATTGCTGCAATGTTGTCTATATGAATGTTTCAAACAACGTAAACGGAAGCATTTCAACTTGAATTCCTTCTTTAGATTTTGCAGGACTGACTAATTTGTTTATTTTAACTTTAATTAATAAAAGATAATAATTTATGAAAAATTAATCAAATAATTAATAAAGTAATCAATTAGTGCTCACTTTATTTATTATTGTCATAACATTATACATAATGAAAAGAAATACAATAAAAATCATGCTAACAGAGCTACCGTTTAAGGGTTTGGTAAGAGCTTATACTAATAATTTTTGATTAATGTGTGGTTTTACATGGGAAAAACAGTCAACGCGTGCTGCGAAAATGAGATGAAAGCATATATAATGACCTATTGACCTTGTACGAGAGTATGTATTTTTGTTTTATTACTTTAAGCAGCTTGGGGAAGACAACGTTGGTAGTTTCATTTTCACTCGTAGCTGCAGGATTCCCACCTGTTTGAAGAAAAAAAAAAAAAACTCTTCGTATCCGCCTGTAGCTAGTTGCATGACGCACGAAAACGATTTACGTCAGAGGATGGTTTTTGCGGAATCAGTTCTTTTAGATATATTGCTATTTCTAACAACCTGGTGGCAATATTTTCCCGTATCGATTAACCTCAAAAACACTACCCACGAAGCAGAATCATTAAAAATTAAAGCTGCATATATGAAAAAAAAAAGTATTTTGCTTCTGTGGCTTCACTAATTTGTTAAAGGTGCACAATAACTCGTTAATGCTGTATTTAAATATTTAAGATCTGAAGTTGGAGCCTCCGTGACTCTGTGGTAGAAATTTCGTTTCAAATGCCGGAGGTCGGGGGCTCAATTTCTACCGGTACCGCGTATGTGTTATTTTTTCCTTTTGTTCTGTAAATCTATCTTATATTGTCTTGTATGTAAATAAATAAAGAAGTGAAAACTCTCGCGAGTCAACGTAACCCCTGGCATCTACTCTTTCCGTAGTGTATTAACTATGGACACTTCAAGAACTGATGCTATTGATAGAGAATATCTGCCTACTTTGATTGTTTCCATTCGTATACTAAATTCAAGAAAATGGAATATTCCGGAAATTAGGCATGACATTTACTGCTTCAGTTTTGTTGTTTTACCATTATGTCATTTTGTTATTAATTATGATTCTTAAATTAGCTAAACTTCCAAATTCTTTCTTCTCTCGTTTGCTCTTTTTATTTAACTTTCGCTTTCTTCTCTAAATAATTGCATTTATGCCCTTAACGCTTGTGGAATATATAGATTAAATTGTCAGATGTTATATTGGAAAATTAATCATTAATAAATTGTCTTCTTTCTTAGATTGGAAAAACTAAATAATTAACAACTCAATAAGTCTGGAATTGTTTAACGCTGTTGCGATCTGAATCAGACTTAATTGTTTATCTCTTCTAAAATTATTTAAGAATTTCGTGCAAATTGTTTTACCCTACATTATTTTGAACTGTAAACTTTTTTGTTTCTATAAAAAATAATTGAAAACAATTAAAAAATGTATATAAATAAATGAATAAAACGTTTAGTGCCATTTTATGACTTTCTCACTACTAATTCGTTGATCTAAGTAAATAAATTTCTATATGTATAAAAAAAACCACTCGCAGTTATTTCATACCTGACTGTAATTTCTTCAGATTGTGACTCTTAAAAAAAAAAAAAAAACAGTATATGAATTGAATATTTTGTATATCGAGTGTTACATTTTAGGCCCATGGTGCTATTAACAATGAACAGAACTTAAAGACGCTTTTCATTTAAAAAAGAAAGGAAAGAGAAAATGAGTAGGAGAGAGTAATTTTTCCATATTTTTGACTGATACGTATGTTATGAAAAATATCTTGAGATTGTGATTTTTATCTCGAGGGAAAAAGATGTTTAATTCCACAATTATTGAAACACATTAACCTTTTAAAAGATAGAATTATTTTATTTCCAATTCCAATAAATCGAATAATTTATGATAAGTGTCAAGTCTAAATTCAAATGAAGGTACAAAGAGACACTATATCTGCTTAAAACCACACACATTGCTATACAATAGGAAATCATTTGTATTTTCTCACACACTTTGTGAATCACGCGCGGCTTGTTTTGAAAACCTTGACTCCCGATTGGCTAAGCAACGAGCCGAAGACTCCGAAGGCAGCGATATGATTGGTCAACTAGTTTTCTCCTACTCCGAATCCCTCCTGATAAAACTGACGAGCACGCGAAAGTTTAATTCATTTCATTTCGCCGGTTTTGTTGAGCGCGGATAT
Organism: Uloborus plumipes; assembly: GCA_038373865.1. Lineage (NCBI taxonomy): Eukaryota > Metazoa > Arthropoda > Arachnida > Araneae > Uloboridae > Uloborus > Uloborus plumipes. Next base: position 75,441 of record JAXGGA010000996.1, read on the forward strand.
CCCCTCCGCTCTCATTTAGCTACAAAGAGCACAACTTGCTCTAGATGCGCAAAGTTTTGAGTTTTATTCTAAACGCTATTTATAGAAGTAGTACGGTTTTCCAAAGCAGCCCGAGATACATAAAATCTTCTGCTGCGTAGAGATACGGGGGAATTGTTTCAGTTTTTTTGCGCTTTGGTGTTTTTATGCATGTTTTTCTTTTGACGGGAAACTTAAAAGAATAAACATGGCTGATAATGATAGTTCTACAATGACTGAAAGTGTCTCTAATTTAGACATGACTTCTAGGAAAGCTCTTCTGCAGTATCTTGTTCGGTGAGTAAATATTTCTGTCACTGAGTTAAGGCGCCGTTGTTTTGTTTTCTCATTTGAACATAAATTCCTATTTCAGAAAATTTTGGATTAGCATGGTCATTTTTATTCTTTATTAAGAGAATAATTTTTGTTTATTTGTAGGTGTGTATTTATTTTTTCTAAATTATGAATGAAACTGCAAATATACAATTTTAAAATTAAAGAAAATTTAATACATGAGATTTCAGTTTTCAATAATTGCAAGAAGCAATGCTTATTCAAGTATTCTTGGATTAGGGTTTCGATATACTTGTTTTGAACGTAATATAGAAATTTATTCACATGCTACATTAACTATTATTAGCAATTCTAGCATTTGGAACTATTCAAAAATGGCATGTTCAATTTAGCCTTGATTGGGTAAACTGGATTAGAACTATCCAAAAAGTCTTTTGCGGAAAGTGTTCATTTTTTATCCTTAATGTTTATCATTACGCATCAGCTACTTTATTTTGCATTATACATTAGTTTGACGTTTCTTGCACAAATTTCTCCGAAAAAGCGTTTTGTTGAAATTTTGCTGGTTGTTTTAGATTTTTTTAACTGCATTATTATTTTGTGCAACATTTAATTTCATTTTTAGCCAGAATTTTATGTTAGAAAATATGTGCAGGAACTCAGTTCCTTTGTAGATTAAGCCCTGATAGAAGCTCGAAACTCTCCTATTATAGTTGAAAAATCTGATTTTAACTCAAAATAAGAACGATGAAAAATGTGGAACTATAAATGAGATGGAGGAAAATAATTTTCATATTTTTTGGAGTATTTTCACTTTATTGTGTTTTATATATGTGTCTGTGGGATAATATGTAGACTAGACAGAATGTAATGTTTGAAAAAAAAAAGCTTTTAGGCTCTGTACTTATGCACAATTAGCAAAGTTAAAATACTAAAAGGTACTGCGCAAGCGCAGATATTGAAAACAAAACCTATGTTGCTGTTGCTTCAGATCTGAGAACTAATGGTTCAAACTTTTGGGTCGATTTATAAGACGTACACAGAAAATTTAGAGGGAAATTATTTCTCTTAGCAATGATAATTTTCATGCAAGCTCTTCTGTTATTCATACAAGTTCTGCTGCTTCTGCGAGAATACTTAAAGAAATTTTCGTTTTAAAACGTTTAAGATAATGTGTTCCTAACTTTTCGAATTATAATTTTTATTCATTTTTAATGTGGTTACAAATTGTTACCCATAAACAGAGAAAAATATGATTAAGTGATACAGATACGATTGAAAAAATTAATTTTTAAACATTTGTCCTTAAAAATACTTGCTATTAGCACTAGGATTCTCTGTACTCGCTCATTTTAATCAAAAAGTGGAAAATCTACTGGTTTCATTCAAAAAGTATTATAAATTCAAATTTTAAATGTAAAAATAAATATTTAGAAAGTATTAGTATTTCAACTATTTAAATTTTTTGATGTCTAAAATATTTATTTATTCTTGTTCTATGTTTATATTGTTCTCTCATTTTACTAGCAAAAACTCTATTATCTATATTTAATACTATTAATTAGTTTATGTGTGGAACTTACATGGGTAAAAAATCTTGATACGGTTCAGCCGAAATAGTGTCTTTTACTTTCCCCAGCCCGAATTAAATGAAAATTTACAATTTATTTTGTGTATTGGTATGCGCTGTTTCATTTCATTTTTAAGCATGATTTCGTAAATTCCCCTCTCTTTTTTCACAGTAGTAGTCTCATTCAATGGTCTCCGTTTATCCAAAATATTTATGTTCATTATTTTCACTTTCGTTATCAAAAATATAGAAGTGATCACTTTCATCTGTTCAACCGCAAAAATAAATAAATAAATGAAGATAAAAATAAATGAATAATTTAATTGATTAATAAAAATAAAAATAAATAAACTCTCAGCCGATATTCGAATGCTAGTGTAATAGTTCTTGAATATTATTTCTTTTTAAATGCTAGAAGTACTTGGACATGAAAATCTGAATCATTCACTGTCATCAAAATGTCAATTTTTTTTTTACTAAAACTGTTTATTGTTTAGTAGAATTTTTTAATATTTTGTTCATCGTGCAAGGGTTTTCTGTGTAAAAATATTTTAATTTTGATATGTGTCAGGACTCTCAGTCTTTTCTGATAACATACTGGCAATACATAATAAGAGCAAAATATATGGATTCTCCCAACCAAATGCCAACCGTATGCCTAAGTGAAAAAAAAAAAAAAAAAAAAAAACCTCCTATAATCTAAATTTCAACATCATCAAAAATTTTGCTACTTCTGTAAGAATAGCTTAGTTCTTGATAAATGGACAACTTTGTGCATGAAAAGTTTTGTTCTTGTAGCATTTATAGCTTTTTTTCTAGTTAATAAATTTTTAATATTTTTATTAAAGCTGTGTTAAGTTAATAAGTTTTTCATATTTTTATTGTAGCATTGCCAAAGCAACAAAAAATTCAGAAGTTATGTAGAATTGAAATGTAGCGTATCAATTCTAAAATAATAACAGAAACATTAAATGGAAAGTAACACTAATTGTTACAATGAAGTTTTTCCTTTTTGATTAGATACTGCTGTTTTTTAATCTCTTTAGTCTTTTGATCTTTGACCAAGGACATAAATTATTCGATTTGAGCGAAAACACAGATTAGCGTTGATCCTCTGCTGAAGATAAAATTAAGATATCATCATATCACCTATCTCGAAGTATTTAACCATAGTATTATCATCGCGAATAATCTTTACAACATAGAAAAGATTTAAAATATAGTGAACATGTTTCTAAAAATATTTTACACATCGAAAACAGTAGCAAAAATCGATGTCTTATTCATATTATTTTTTTTTAATGCATCACCTTGGTAAGGTAGGTACTTGAAATCACGTTTTGAGGTTTACTTAGTAAAATTAATAGCTTAATCAAGTTTTTGTGATAAAAATGGAAATGTAATAACATTTCAAAAATGAATAAGTAAATAAAATGAAATTTAAAACATTTTAAAATGATTAGTAGAAACAAAACGGATATTAAGAAGTTAAAAAGCGAGAAATGTCCAACAATTGATATTTGTAAGTTTGCTTCCCATACTAATTTCAGGATTTTCAATTGAATATATATTCATATTGCTGAATCCATTGTTGCTTATGTGATTTTACGCACATATTTGCACTTCAACCGGTGAGTTTTAAACTGTGGCAGTATTTTTTTTATATACATTTGAATATATGTGACATTATGTATCGTAATATAAAGTATAAACTTTCTAAACAAATTTTACTCGCGGGAGTGACTTTTTTCATCGTATGGTCACAACTCGCACAAATCCTTAAATTTTTACCGCAAAAATTTTCTTTAGAAAATTGATAATTTATATTAAGCTACCTAGTGGTCGCGGTTATTCAAATATATAAAAAATAAAAGCCACATTTTGCAATTTATGAAATAAAGTGCAACTATGTTTGTAAAAATTTCAAACCTGCAACAGTGAAGTGAGCAATGTCTGTACTGTGAAGAGGTGGGGACTACGGTGAAGAAATTGTGGCACAATGACCCTTTGAAAAAAGATCTAGAAAGTGCATCAACTTATATATCTGAACTACATCTATTAATCTATCTACAATGTATACTGCATTATCTATACTGTATACTGTATACTCATTTACTTCATTTTTTCCATGATGTAATACCGCCATTTTCTTAGAATTGAATCTATGCCCTTAAAGTAAAAGCAAAATAAATAAATAAAAAACACACTTTTAGGCACAAATAGAAAACGACGAGTAATTTTCAATACTTGCTTGTTACTTCAAATGACCTTTATTATCGTTGACTCGTTTTATCTGCTTTAAATGACAAAAAAAGCATCCGATATTTATTCTACCATGACAAACTTCATACGTTTTCTGCTGCGTTCTTTCGTTTTCATCTCAAAATTAACGTAGTGCTTATTTTCTTTCGGGAAAGCTTTAAAACACAGCAAATTGATTTACAAGTGTCATTGATTGTTTGCGAAACGAAAGATTGAAACACAAATCTCAGAATCCGCTTAAGAGACGGATTAAAGAGAGGTGATTAAGCCTAGGTGTATGCTATTTATGATGTGTATTATTGAAGCGTAATTGTAGTTTTGTGCTTTAGTATTAGTTTAAATCAATTGCTCTGAAGTAGCAGAAAATGCTCTAGATTTAAATTGCTTTACAGAACAAAAAAACAGAAAAAAATCCATTTTATTTTCTTTTTATTTATTGAGGTACTTACATGTATTTTCACCTTTTCGGAAGAAAAACCTTCATTAAAAATCACTTTCTTTTAAATATGGAACAAAAGGTCTTGTAGTTCCCATGTTCCCTAAAGATATTTTTCTTGATCTTGTGATGCCGTGTTAAATTTTGTTTTCATTTGTCTTATGAATTCCTTGCAAATAACTTTCATTATTGTTTTTGTCAATGTAATCTTTTTTTTTCCGAGCTAATTAATTGGCTATTTCAATACCGGCATTTCTCTACTTATACGCACTGATGTGCACAGGAAGAAATTGTCATGTTATTTAAATGCTCACTTATTCAAACTGACAATTTAGGTCCTTTTTGTAGTGTTCCCTAGTAGTCACACAGTCAGCCACGTTTTATTATGCTCCCGGAAAGAAATGCCGTTGCTAATGCGACTGTTAAGTATTTAAAAATGATAACAATCAAGATGTTTTTTACAAGATCTTCCTTAATGCTCAGAAGGCCATACGTTTGATGATATTAAGGTCTTCAAAATTGATAAATCGTCCAACTATTCGTATGCACGGAGTATAACTATTTTTTTCTTAATCATTAAAATTTAACTGCCACGCACATTCTAACGTTGCTTGGAAGATGAAAGTGAAGTGTTGAAGAGTTTAATCTCTTGAAATCAAAAGTTCAAAAATAAAATGCAAAATGAAGTTTAGAGACGAGCTCAAGTCCTGCATTTTTGAAACCTAGAAGGCGCGAAAAGTTACTAAGGATTGAAGAGTTTTGGGATAGATGTATGTAGTATGAAAACTTAGTAAGCTAATTAAGGCGTGAGTAGCTTAGTAAACTAATTGAGCTAAATAAAGGGCTTAGTAAGGAGTGAAATTGCTTATTATAAAACAAATCTTCTTGTACAGTAAGGGCCGTGCTCCACATCAACGTAAAACGCGACCGAAAACTAAGGCAGAAACCGAAAATCCGGGTACTTTCCATACGAACACTATTTTAATCCATTTTACGCTTCTGCTTTATTTTTCTGCTTTACGCTGATGTGGAGCATGGCCCTAACTCCTCGTTATATTACGCTAGTTGGGAGACATTAAAAAAGCGCGATATATTACCGAGGTCTTAAAAAGTAACTATTCAATCAACGTATAAATGGAAAAAATGTGCATTTGAAAATATATATATATATATAATATATATATATATATATATATATATATATATATTATATATATTATATATATATATATATATATATATATATATATATATATATATATATAATATATATATATATATATATATATATATATATATATTATCGATTTTATCATAGTAGGACGATTTTCTGAATAAAATGAAATTTCCTTATTCTTTAAAATAAAAATAGCAATTAAGAAATATTTCAATTGTTTTACTATGGAATGTGAATCGGAAGTTACGGCTTACACTACAATGACTTCCGAAACATGGGAACACCAGTTTTGTTCATTAATTTAAAAGAAAAAAAAATTCTGACAACTATAATTTTTTTTCTACATGATGTCAAATGTGAAGCAACTATTTTCTTTGTTTTAAATATAACTTTTTGAGAGACACATAAAAAGTGCGATGTAGCCGAATGAGCGATATAACGAGGAGTTACTGTAGTTGCAAAAGGAAGAGAAGTAAAAGCGCAATACGGTTTGATAAAATGTTAGAAAAACGATAAAACAGAAGCTTTGAGTATGATTTTTTTTTTTAAACTTGTGCTCGTCTCAGCTTGTCTTGACACCTAAATTCCGGACTACCTGTTTCTTTATGGTAAATAGCGAAACCTGTGTAAGCTGAACACTTGAGGTGCAGTACTAGTACTTTGGTGATCAATTTATAGGGGTTTGATTTGTATGATGTGACTAATTCTCGAAATAGTTACAGAAAGCTGTTAGTCGAAGAAAAACAATAAAATAATTTCATTATCATTTGCATTTTCATAAGACTATTTAGTTTTTAACTTGGTAAACTGATTTGAATTAGAAGAGTATTTTAATTTTTTCCGAAACTTACGCCCAAGATTTTAAAGATTCACTGCTGAAAATAAAGTAAAATGTATGGGGCACCTTTCTTGATTTCTCATTTTCCATGTTTTTTTGTTGACTATGTTTCATCGTCAGTTATTTAGTTTTCATTATTAGTTTTCAGGATCATGATCAATTTTATCCAGCTTATTTGTCATGCTTGTGACTTACATGTCAACCAGATTTTCCAAAACACGCCCAATATTGGACTACGGAAGTATGTTCCTCGAAGGTCACATTTTTTGTCACTCTGAAGAGTTACAAGTGAATTTGATGCATTAAAAATTGGAAGAATTGAAGGAAATAGTATTATCCTGTCTGATTTGAGGCCAACGACGAAACGTCGAGAAAGTGAATTAGATTATAGTTCGTTCCTCTTCATTAAATTGACCTTCGGCTCATCCTTGGGTGAAGTAGTAAACGGCATTGGAGAAACTGTCGATAGGTTGATCAACGTTATTTTGGAGCTAAGCTTTTATATTTAGAATAATTGATAAATGAATTGAATAAACTGGAGCAGTTATCTAAAAATACTTAGCGCAATAAAATTAATTATTTTTGAGATAAAGAAACTTCTTAAATCAATGCAGAGAAAAATGTTTTAAACTATATTAAGGAAAATAGATTTTATGAATAACTGTGTGATGAATGCTAAATCCTTGGTTGAAATAGTAAACGGCATTGGAGAAACTGTCGATAGGTTGATCAACGTTAGTTTGGAGCTGAGCTCTTATATTTAGAATAATTGATAAATGAATTAGATATAAATTAGAGCAGTCATCTAAAAATACTTAGCGCAACAGAATGAATATTTTTATTTATAAAGAAACTTCTTTAATCATTGTAGAGAAAAATGTTTTAAACTATTAGTAAGGTAAATTTTGTTTGTGAATAATTGTGTTTGAGATGAATGCTAACTTCAGAAAGTCTGATAGAGTTGTTTCTGCAATTTTTTGCTTTTTATATTTAACATCCGCTGGTGTGATTATTTTTGAGAAATGAAGCAATCTAGTTATTGTGAATTGTTCATTAAAAAAGAAAACGGATAGTTATCTGTAATAAATGTAGAAAATTGAGTCTGCGTATCAAAAGTAATGTTGGTAGATGTTTGCAAACATATCAGTAGCTTTACTTTTGAAATTGTTTTTCAAGTGTACTTGGTAGAATTTTAAATATATATAATAAGTTGTTGAATAATATATAAAATAAGTAGTTGTGCAACCTCTTGAGGATAGTTAAAACTGGTGCAGATATTACTAACACATTTTATTTCTTGATTTTGATTTTTCACAATTACAAACTTTATTAATAATGCTCAAATAAGAATCGTGCGCTTAATAGCAGATTTCTTAAAATTCACTCTGAAAAAAAAAAAAATCACATTTGGTCTTTCTCTCTATCTCTCTCTCTCTCTGCATGTTTGTATGTGTGGAGGGGAGGGAGGGAGGGGGGGGGGTGAGGGCTCTTCTCAACAGCAAAATTTTTAAAAAAACTTTTTCTTCTTATTTTAACAGTTTAGTGTAAAGTTTTTAAATATAACTTTAACTCGAAATTTTAAAATACGAACCCTTAGCATCTATAAGAGCTATATTGCATTATATATGTAAAAATGAGCTTGTCTAATAACCTACTATGAATATCTTTTAATGCATTATTAGCAGTAATAAACATTCTCAAAATAGTACCAAGGTATTTTATTAATGGTCTCGGTTTTTAAATACACTGTAAAAAGTGGAAGTTGTTTTTATAGTATAATATAGCTAATTTTGTAAAAAAAAATAGCTAATTTTATAGTAATAAGCTAAAAATGCTAATTTTACAGTTTATTACCGTGCATTTTAGTTTTAAACTGGAACCTCTGCTGCCAGTATCATACTGTTGTTTTATAGTATAATACAACTAGATTTTACGGAAATAACTGTAAAATTTCTAACTTTACAGAAAAAAAACTAAAATTGCTAGTTTTCCAGAATATTACTGTGAATATTAGTTTTAAATTAGAGCCTCGTCTGCCAGTATTATACTGTAAAAACAAGAGTTCATTTTTTGCAATGTGGGATATACCACTTATCAGATGCCGTTTATTAATAGCTATATTTTGCACTTCATCGATAGTATTCCGCTCTTTGAATATAACATCATTTTTACTTACACAACACAACTTAAGGACGTAATTTATATAAGCTTTATCTTTGTTGCATAAAGTTCTTACCCATATGCTTCTGGCTTTGTTTTCGTTCCCTGTTAAAAATCGATGTTGTTTTTACAGTATAATACAGCTAATTTTATAGTAACAAATTCCAAAAATTGCTAATTTTACAGTAATAAACTGTAAAATTGCTCACTTTACACTAATAAACTGTAAAACTGCTTATTTTACAGTTTATTACTGTGTATTTTAGCTTTTAACTGGAACCTCTACTGCCAGTATTATACTGTTGTTTTTACAGTATAACACAGTTAGGTTTGTGGTAATAAACTGCAAAACTTTGGTAATAAACTGAAATTGCTGCTTTACAGTAATAAACTGTAAAATTGCTAATTTTACAGTTTGTTACTGCGCATTTTACAGTTTTAAACTGGAACCTCTTCTGCCAGTATTATACTGTAAAAACAACACTTTATTGTTTGCAGTGATCATACATTTTGTTCATGATATGACTTGATATTAATAACCTTTCGTATTGCAGAGTAACATAACCAATTCCCTTCTATTTTGCTTTGATAAGAATTTACTCCCTTGAAGATCTGTTTCCTTCAAACTTTAATTCAAATTAATTTTGAACTTAAATTAAAATTAATTACAACATTTATTTCATTCTCGAATGTTTCTATAAAACTCGAGCCGTACCCACCCGTATCATTGTTGAAAATTTTATTAAAAAAATCTTTAATGTAGGCCATTGAATCAGCAGTTAATTATTGCTCTTCATTTAAAAGATCGACAAATAGATGTCAAACCACTGAATAATGGGGAAATTCCATATCATGTATTTCGGGTGGCCCCATAATGTGGTTCTTTTCTTTTTGTTATGAGTGTAATAGTATATGCAACAGGTTGTTCAACTTGTGACCGTATTAGGGGGATTCGTTGCGCATAACCCGGTTGAAAAGAAGCATTTTTTATGATGCCAGTTTTATCTTTTATTCTTGTCATGATAGATTTCATTTTCCTCTAGTTAAATGCTTTTAATCATGTTTTATTGGCAGTGAGAGTATTTTGAGCTTTGTTTTCTACCTTTCGATTTTGAAGGAATGCATTTTTTAACGAAAAAAAAAGTTTCCGCAATGGATCAGTTGGGATTTTCATGCAACATTTTTGCTTCTTAATTTAAGTCTTTTGAAATGACATGAGGGAGTTTTGCGTAGTTGTCGTAAAAAAATCTATCTCAAAATTTTATTTTCAAGTATCAAGCTATTAATTATAGAGTATCAAAAATATAATTTAAATTTCGATCAGGTGTATTTGGTTTCTTTAAAATGAGTAGATACGATACAAACAATTTTTAACATCAGTTTGTTCATCTAACTCAATACCCCCCCCCCCCCCATCATCCCCCATGAGAGCAAATTTTTATTTTTTTTACTTTATGGTGGTATTGCAGTGCTAACACGAAATACCATTCAACTTAGTAATTACTACAGGAGTGCTCCAAATAAGGCCATACAGAATAAAGGGGCCACCCCCTTTTTTCTATGCACAACAATGAAAAATCTCTAGATCGTGATTTTATCAATAAATTGATGATAAAGCACTACCAGCAAGTAATTTATTATCAACAAGCAAAAGTGTAGCAAGAGTTATCCCAAATTAGTTTTGTCCTAATTGCCTGACTTTACTTTCTTGAAAATTTTGTTTATCCATGGTTCACTGCAGTTCACTACTATGAAACAGGTGTTCATTTTCTAGAAAACCCAATTTATATTGTTTCCGAATTCAAAAAGACAAAATATCGATGCTTACGGTCATTTTTTCCTGCGATTTGATGATAGTAGGAAAGTAGATTGTTGCCCAGAATCATGGCAATTAAGTTAGCTGCAAAAGTGACATGATTGCAGTTTCCACAGCTAATAAAATTAACTAAAATAGGTTCATATTTATCCGGCTGATATCTATCCGTCCAATCTTACTATTTGGCATTGTGAAAAATGAGGAATGTTAGAATCGGTCGTTTCAAATACTTGTCGAGAGAAGTGGTGGAGGAAAAATATTACTTCAAACTCTGCAGTACTAAAAAGAAAGAAAAAAATAAAGAGCAAATAATCGAGTAAGAAGGGACAAAATGAAAATATCCGTTCAGACTGCTTGGGTAAGAGAAGATACATTGCATTACGTCAATGGGTTAAAACGCAAGGCTTAGCCTGTTAAAGACTTTACCTCTAAGTAAAATCTGTGCATTTGACTCTTTTGACTAATAACTTTCCATACATGGGGAGCTCATTACTTAATAGTAAGTGCTTTTGAATAAATCATTCTTTTTGCATCAATTATTTTTCTTAAAATGTGTTCTTAATTAGAAAAAAGGGAGTATTATGTAGAGAGTTTCATATTATTCTACCCTTTTTTTTCCTCACTACCTTTTCGATACATTAGGTCGGATAGGCAAGAGTCTACTGTATATTTTTATTTACGAACTTTTAATGTATTTACAATTTTTAGTTAGGTCAGAAAAAAAAGGTTGTGGCTATGTTAACACTTTTGACCAATTACAATGTTTTAAAAAACGTTACGAATATATAGCAGTAAGTTTTCGGTTGCATATTTTGAAACAGATATTCCTGAGCATTAAATCAAACATTTTTTATTCATTATATTTCAATATTAACTTTTTCCCATTTTAACTATGATTGCATGGTTGATGAGTGTAATATCAACATACAACTGAAGTGTGACTTCCAATAGCGTCATTAATTGGAGCTGTCAAAATGCTTCTTTACCTTTTAATTATTTGTTGGAATGGGTAATAGTGCCTACTGTTTCCTTTTTTTATTTAAAGACTATTACTGCACTTGCTTTCAATGTCATAATTTTCTTACTTTGCTATTTGGGTAAGTGTGAAGGTAATCTACACCTTCTGTATAACAATTCAGTTTAAATCTTTATACTGTGTGACTTTTTATGAATAGATTTATCAGTTTTTCTGATATTTTAGTAGTTTCATCACATGATTGCACTTATAAATTTTGAGATGAGAACAAATATCCAATAAAATAAACAACGCCTTTTGCAAAAAATAGTTTCCGATAGAAAGCCGGCAGATCAGAAAAAGAAATCTTATGTATTTTATACTAATTCTCTTATCTACTGCCTAAAGTATTCTGAAACTACCAGCTGATATGAGATAAGTTTGTTTTGCTATCACTTCAGGAGTTCCCAAGAACGACTGTTCATTCTGATGACCTATCACAACTCTTCACGCGACAATATGAAAAATAAAAATGGTTAAGTTAAAAAAAAAGCACCCTTCTGTATTTTTGATACCGTTGTTGTTTTTGACGTGAGCATCTACATACATAATTTGATAAATTATGTACAGTTTGGATTCAGGATTAGACTTATTTTTATACAAATAGTACAAGAAAAAACATACAATGGACAAGGTAAAATATTGTTTTTTTAATAAAAAAAGAAATTTAATCAATTTGTGATCAAACGAATTCAAGAACATAAAGAGGCATGAGGGTTAGTTTTGCTTTGATTAATCAATTTCAATTATAAACTGTTAAGATGAAGATTTTTTCGCTCTTGAGATTATTGCCTTTTGTTTATGACAAGTAACATAATAGCTCTATTTTTTTTCACGGTTACAATTTGATTGAATTGACTCCACTTATATAATTAAACTCATTTCGCATACTCTTGACATTTAACTTGTAACTTACTCATTGAAAAATGCAGCAATAATGTTTACCATCTAGAAGCAACGAAAAGCTCATTGCTCAGGGTTTGGACTAGCTCACTATGTTGAAAATTGAAATACTGAAAGCAGTGCGCCCCCGTATAATATTTACTTCGGAATTTCACCTGTTGTTACTTTCGGTTTTAACCCTGACCTTTATTTCATGTCAGATCATGTCATGTCACTTTCATTATAGTCCAAGCCGCAAGCTTACAGAACCAGTTGTGTACCTAATCAGTGAGTGATATATGCAGGGTATACAGGGGCGTCGTGATGGTAGGTCACGAAAGGGGTCTCCCAAAAATTTCCTTATTCGGAAAATTTTGTCTGACATTTCGGCAAATTTAGAGAAATAATTGCAATGCTGATTTTTTTTCCCCAAGGCTATGGGATTATTGAGTAAACAAAATGAAGCCATTTTGTTTTAAATATTTTTATCAAGTTGAAACATGGAAATTAATAGAGGATCCGACTTTGCTGCACTTCAGCTATCATCATGTTATTGTACACTGAACGATATGTAATTCATTACGCGGTAGGTATCTTAATCAACGGGAAACCACACATCTGGTGACGAAATTAATATGTTTCAACTTTCATTTACGTTTCGAAAACTTTGTTTCAGAAAATCCACCCGAATGCACTTAGTAAAAGCGTCATGCATTAGGTATTTGTTACGAAAGCATCATCAGCTAGGTATTCCTTAGGTAATCTGGGTGTAATTCAAACTTAACGCTCCCAAAGTGCTTCTTCAATGGCAAAGTTAGCCTTGTACGGTTCATTAGTTAATGAACGTAGTAGAACTTAGGTAAAATCCGCCGAAAACGAAGTATTGATGTAACAGAACCTTGCTTGATGTATGATGCTGAAATTGAAAGTTGAATATTTTTGTTTTTTATTTAAACTTAATATCTTTAAATCATTTATTCAAATGAAGAGACTTTAAGGAAATTAGAAAGGAAAAGGAAGTAGAGTACACGTTTTCCCACGCGTGGTCTGAAAACTGGGATAGTAGATGATCTTCCGCGTTCTATTAAAGAGTTAAAAGAGAGGCAATATCTATTGAGATTATGAAATGCTTTGTTTAAACAAAATTCTTACGGCTGGGCTAGAGCGTTTCCAACGAAGCTAAGGGTTATGACCCATTGCTGATTTGATGATTTAAGAAAAGAATTTTGTAAGAAAGAGTTAAGAAGCTGACATTTAAAGAACCTTGTTGTGTAACTTTCTATAATTTCTACAAAGAAAGACAATATGATATTGGTTGCAGTATTTCTGCTCTTTAGATTCCATGTTTAATTACTAAACGATGCTATGTAGTAAAAACGTTTTTGAAGTTGGTTAAAATAATTTTAATTGCTACGTTTGTTAAGTTTGTGATTTCATTTTTACTTTTTGTCAATTTTGTTTGACCTTTATTTTAATTAATCCATCTAATGAAAACAATAGCCATTTTTTTTACCTTTGCATTTTAAGTTTCAAACATTACTCTTTATTCAGCAGAAATTTTTACTCCATAAATTAGAAATAAAACTAAATTTTGCTCATACTTAAGTGCTCACACTTAAGAAACTCACCACTTTTATTTAAACATGAATAGTGCATGCACCTAACGAGATTCTTAACCACTATGCGCTGCATATCTACTAAAACATTTCATATATTTGATGTAATTTATTATCGAAATTAGTTTAAAAGAGTACTTTTAATGTTTGTTTTCATTTATTACGAATTCTGGTTAAAATTAAACTTCATGGCATCATGCCTGATTTTCGTTGCATAATGAAACGACCCTTTCCTCTAAACTAAAAATTCATACGCATTAAACTATCGTAAAAAAAATAATTTCAGAGGTATTATTTTTTATGAATAAGACGAGCGTAGACAAACCCTTTATCATTATTATTGATTTAAAATTTTGAGCGTGCTAAGGATACCGCTAAGAATTTCATTAGCTTATTGTGAAACGTTCTTTCAAGAAGTTTTCCATCTAACAAGTGTCAGATTGCGTGAAATTGAAGGTTAATGAGTTACCTGAGTTGAGACGCTTCTGCTCACTGAGATTTTTAACCTTACATTGCTGTAACAATTGTTATAATCATGATAAATTGGTAATGGTGAATAATGAATTTATTTTTTAAACTTATCTTGTACTATTACTCGTTTTGGTCCTGTGACTGCCGTAAGAACAATTTGCGAATTCGTCGTAGTTTTATTTTTTAATTGCGTTTTTAATGCTCTATGATAAATGTGAGCTCGTAATATGGAAATGTTTATAATTTCTACAGCTCTTTTAAGTACGAAAACTGTATCCCAAAAAAGTTAGATTTTGTCTGCGAACATTAATGTCATGAGTTGTTTTACTCTCCTTTGATAATTTCCTTTTTTGTCCTAGCAATTGAGATTCATTACGTATTCTTATTTAGATAAAACGTGTATTATTAGAGATAGCTAAAAAGAAAATGCGCAGAAGTGACGAATTATTTTTGAATAAAAAGAAATATCATAAGGAAAATATAAGTATATCCTTCTTTCTTAAAAAGTATAGCTTTTCGACTTTTAATTATTAAGTTGATTGATATTTTTGATTATTAACGTTACAAAGATAAGAGTTCATAGTACGGTAAAACTACTCTTTACTTGTCCTTACTACCAAAAGGTCACTCCACGCTTATTTGATGCACTATAAAAATAATTATAGTTCAGACAGAATAGACGAACTTAAAAACCAATTATTTGACCTTGCCGGGAAAGATATTCTGCATAAGTGTTAAGTTCATCGTCTGGGCCAACACGATTACGTATATATTAAAAAAAATATATACAAAAAAAAAACTCTTCCCCAGGTGTCTTTTGGGGTCATTTCAACCATTTATTTTGTAGCCCCAATTGTTTCATGTAATTTTATCTAACTTGAAGAAGATTATAACACTGATAATTGCCCTCTCATCCCTCCCAATTTTATCCCCGGAAGTCTGCCGGGTTGTTCCCAGTAGTAGTAGCTGGGTGGCACATTTGAGTGTCAACTTTGTTTTATTTAATTATTTATTAATTATTTTGCACTTTGAAGCAAACGCCCTAAGGACTGCGATTACGATGAGAGTATTAGTCTTTACTATTTCAGTCAGGAAGTTTTAAGTTTCTTTAAAAAGGTGCGTTTCGCAGAAATGTAGGAGATATGATATTGAGATGAAAATTAAAGCATCTTTGTTCTATGCTAAAATTAATACTTTAAACTAATAGGAAGTATTCGAAACAGAAACAGTCTTTCTATGCAACTTTGCGCCACAATATCCCTGTTTTAGACTGTCCCACGTATATTTCAGTAGCTTTATTGTATTTTTGAAGTTGAACCACTGTAAAATTAACCAAAACTTAAGAAATAATTATTCGCAGTGTTTCAAGCTATTTTGCCATTTAGTATAGTTTTGAGCCATGTCAAAAAATAGGATGCAAAAAAATTACTTCAAAAAATGCATTAGTTTTTAGTTCAGCAAAAGCTATCACCAGCAGTAAGAGTTCTTTTAAATCCGACACGCTTACTCCAGAATTTGTGTAACATTTCCCCTATTAACAATAATAACGTTATGCTTTTTTTTAACTGTAACAGAAGAAGAGTTTGGATGTCTCTCGTTCCAAAATTATCTACAAGTTGCATATGCATCAATAAGTCTTGCGGACACAGAAAAAAAAATGCCCAGATGGAAGAATAAATTGTGAGTGTTTTAATTTCAGGGAGCAATTTCCATCAGACTATCTTTGCCGGCTGCAATTCAAACTGATAGTAAGCCATACATGTTAACACTTTAGCAAATAGCCTTCCGGACAGTTTCACAGTTCAATGATCCTATTGGCTGCACAATGTGTCATGTATTAAAACTAGGTAACAAAGGAACCAAGCAATACGAAGTCAATTTCAATGTACTTATTACGCGAACTATGTTCTAGAAAGAGTACAGTCTGCTGGCCTCTTATTTTCCCGGATCTTGTTAAAATATACGAGACTTTTATAATGTTGTCTGACTTTGTTAATATTCTAAATTTTAAAGTTTCCACTTTTACTTTTGCTTATACTACTTACTTCTGTAAGCCTTGTTTTATACTGTGTGGAACGCGAGGCGTTTGTAATTTTGTACAGCCTTGTTATAAGCACTGTAATAAATGAAAGTTATTTTTAGAGTATAATGCAGCTAATTTTATCGTAATAAACTGTAAAAATTGTTAATATTACGGTAATAATTTGTAAAATTTCTAACTTTGCAGTACTAAACTGTAAAATTTCCAATTTTATAATAATTAACTGTAAAATTGCTAATTATAGTTTATTATCAGTTACAGTGCATTTTACAGTTTTAAACTGGAACCTCTGCTGCCAGTATTATACTGTTGCTTTTACAGTATAATACAGCTAAATTTTACGGCAAAAAACTGAAATTTCTAACTTTACAGTAAGAAACTGTAAAATTGCTAATTTTCCAGTTTATTACTGTGCATTTTATCGTTTTAAATTGGAACCTCAGCTGCCAGAATTATACTGTAAAAACAACAGTTTTTTCACAGCACAACTTCTTTTATCTAAAGTAAGACTTTTTTTACTAGACCTTAGTTTCTTCATGAGAATATTAATTAATTAAGGTGTGTGCGTTAATATTAGTCTTGCTTAAAACAAAAACTAAGCCTTTTGAATGTAATCTTTGTTTCCTTTTTTGAAATACAGAGCGAATTTTAGTGATGAGTATGCAATTCAAGGTTCGTAGTTGAGAAATATTTTTGAAACTTATTTAGTTTTCAACTCGTTAACTTTTAGTATTGGAGAGTTTTTATTCAAGCAACTTTAATGTTCATGTTACTATCCTTAATATGAAATTTGAAGAAAGTGATCTTAGTTTAGTTGCAACAACAACAATAGTATTGTAACCAATTGAAGTGGCAACTGTGTACATCTTCCTCTTCAGGAGTCAAATTTACAACTCTGTTTTCTTCCTACATTATAAATTATACGTAGCGTTGTTCATTTATACACACGTGCGATCAAGTATTCAAATAAGTTCGTTCACTTCATTGTTTTACGAACTCAAAAAGCATTTTTCAAAAGCATATTTATCTACATGTTTTGCTTCTTATTCTGGTTAAAGTCTTAACTCATAGTCTTCCTGAAGGAAGAAAAAATATTTTGTCTTAATCCTTTATAATCGCCTTCCGGAAATGCGTGCTTAACTTCTTTATGGTATTATTTGCATACTTTGGAAGTAAAATAAATTCTGGTTTCGTCGAAGTTTTCTTTGAAATACCAAATATAGCAACTAAGCGCTTGGTTTGAATATTATGTGGCTTAGAAAATTAAAATAGTACATGAACTGCAATCCAGCAGATCTTTCGAAGTGCTTGGAACTTATATAAAATAAAATCCCCCAATTCTTCTAAAAATAAAATGAAAATCGGAAATTAACTCGAAGTTTTGTATTAAAATGTTTATTAATGCGCTGAAATTCCGGTTAGGTTATTTAAGTTAATGATTATACACATAAATACATACGTATATTATATACATACTACACTAGGTGGCCAAAAGTATCCGGACACTTTCAAAAATTCACATTTTTACATATAGCTCGAGAAATAAGTGATAAATTGCTCTTTAACTTTAGTCATACAAAATATAGGCTTCACCGAACATTTCCAAGTTGAAATTAAATTACCCTTGCATTTGGGGGACGACAAGAAGGGGGTTGAAAGAAAAACCGCTTTTTGACCATAACTCTTCGAAAATAGCTCGGAATAAGCTATCAATTTCAGTAATTAATTAGCATACTATGTATAATTACTGTACAAATTTTTATGAACGTACCACTCTTACTTCTGAAGATATGAAACAGTTTTGAAAAAACGGCAATTTTATTTGAAGGGTTTTTGCTCATAACACGCAGAGTTTTTGATCAAACCTTGTCACAACTTCAGGAAAGATGACAAAATACAAGAGAAAGAACATACTAAAACGGTAAATAAAAATATTAAAAATTCGATGAGATATGAACGTTAAAAGGAAATAATTTTTCACGGCGCATGCGCGAACAACAGAAATTTATAACTACAAAAATATTGTAGCCTGAT
The DNA here is from genome assembly GCA_038373865.1 of Uloborus plumipes. NCBI lineage: Eukaryota > Metazoa > Arthropoda > Arachnida > Araneae > Uloboridae > Uloborus > Uloborus plumipes. The sequence continues at coordinate 94,071 of JAXGGA010000996.1, forward strand.
TTATACTGCATCTTATAAAAAAAGTTCCAGTTGAATATCATGAAAAATGAAAAAGATATCAGCGATCTAGTGAGCTGTATTTCATTCATTCGCAGGCAAAACATAAATCGCAAGGGGTTGTCCACAAATAGTGTGATGACAATCGATCATTTTTTTTAAATGTTAAATTGTATACAGTTTGAAAGTTTATATTCGGCATTGTAGTCACATTTCGTTTATTCGGCCAAAAAGATCTTATACGTAGGTGGCCAAAAGTATCCGGACACCCTCTGAAACGTTGGTTTTGAACGACGACGCAATAACCTTCAATTTAAAAATAGCTCTTTGTGGACAGACCCACACTATTTAGATATTGTAGGCGAATGAATGAAATACAGCTCACTAGATCGCTGATATCTTTTTCATTTTTCATGATATTCAACTGGAACTTTTTTTATAAGATGCAGTATAAATCAGGCTACAATATTTTTGTAGTTATAAATTTCTGTCGTTCGCGCATGCGCCGTGAAAAATTATTTCCTTTTAACGTTCATATCTCATCGAATTTTTAATATTTTTATTTACCGTTTTAGTATGTTCTTTCTCTTGTATTTTGTCATCTTTCCTGAAGTTGTGATAAGGTTTGATCAAAAACTCTGCGTGTTATGAGCAAAAACCCTTCAAATAAAATTGCCGTTTTTTCAAAACTGTTTCATATCTTCAGAAGTAAGAGTGGTACGTTCATAAAAATTTGTACAGTAATTATACATAGTATGCTAATTAATTACTGAAATTGATAGCTTATTCCGAGCTATTTTCGAAGAGTTATGGTCAAAAAGCGGTTTTTCTTTCAACCCCCTTCTTGTCGTCCCCCAAATGCAAGGGTAATTTAATTTCAACTTGGAAATGTTCGGTGAAGCCTATATTTTGTATGACTAAAGTTAAAGAACAATTGATCACTTATTTCTCGAGCTATATGTAAAAATGTGAATTTTTGAAAGTGTCCGGATACTTTTGGCCACCTAGTGTATATACCTGTCGTGAGAAGATAAAGAACAGTATCTGCAGAAGTGAGTTTTTGAGATAGGAAGAAACTCGTTTTTAATTCCATATTAACAATATGGAAATGTTAGAATTTGACGCTTTTTTGTGCTTTATGGGCTTGTGGAAACCAAATAGGCAAAATGTCCAATAAAGCTAAAGTACAATAGATGACAAAAAAAAGGAATAATAATAAATCCAGTAATTATCACTGCATTTTTAATGCAATCATTACTGATTGATTTTGTTATTACTTCTAAGCAAAATACTAAAACAATTTTAGCTACATTTCTAAAAATTTTATGACTCATTTTTATTGTTAAATTTAAAAAATAAATTTGTAATTGCGAATAATATATTAACTTTAAGAATACTTAACGTGACAGACAAAACAGCCTTTTGAAAGATATTTTGTCACATTTCTTCTTTAAAGGTAATTTTTAATTGTTAACATTTTTACTAATACTTAGTTGAAAGATAACATATTAAAAGCACTTTCGTAGCAAATAATACACATTTAATTACTATCTACGCATTGTTTTGCATTTCGTTGTGCTGACTGATGTGGCACTTTGGTCTCTAGCCCACGGTTTTAATGATGAAAATTTTTTTAGAGAATTTGCTACTGAGCCAACTAGCTGATTAGAATTTAATGCGACGCTTGCCTTGCCATACATTATGCATACTATTTCCTGGAAGCTATTGGTGTGCTATAAAATGCATTAAATTGCCAAAAAAAGATTTGTTCTACAGTATTATCAAAATGAAAGAAATGAAAATAAGAAATAAGAAGTGCATTAAATAAATTTAATCAATGTAGAAAATATCTATTTCAATATTTCACTAAAGTCTTCATCTGTGCTTGACGGTAAACATATAATTTTAAGTTTAAGAATGGTGTTGTGAATACTGTTATGAATGAGGATTATATATATACATACTTCAGTCAGTGTTTTTTCTGAGACCACCTCAAAAAGTTTGAAATTTGATCAATTAAGACAGAACAAAATTTTATCAGCATCAGTAAATATCTAGTTAAATTATCCGACAATTGAGTAGTTATCTTTCAAAACTTCGTATATCCCTATTTTACTAAGTTAAATTTAAATAATGTTCCTTAAAGTTTTGACACGTTTTATTAAAATATTACACCCATTCACTACAAAATTAGATACAAAAATTAGAAAATGTATATTGAAAACTGACTGCCAATTCAAAACTGCCTATATAATATTTAGGCACAGAAATGAAACTCTTCTTATGTAAATTTGTTAAAATGGATTTAGCGAATTTTAAAACAATCTACTTTTTGGCTTACTATTGAAGTTTTTCACAAATAAGATTACAAAGCAGGCAAACATTTGGGTAAAATCTTGAATAATTAATTACATTTAATAACTTTAACTAAATTTGAAATTTATACTTTCTACCACTTTAATTTGAAAATCAATGTTCTCGGATTAAATGCGTTGTTACTCAAAATAAGTATTCGTTCTGGTTTAAAAACCTTTAAAAGTTTGACCGATGTACTTAACGTAATCCTTTATAAAAAGCCTATTTTAGTAACTGAACTGTGTCAAAGCCTTATAAATTAGTTGTGTGTTTTATTAAAATAGCTATCTACTCTCATTCTAATCTGTTCATTCAAACAAGATAAACTGACCCTTTTCAATTCGGTGTTCCCAGACAAGCTCAACGCGTAAAAATTCGCTGAAGCATGCAACATGCTCTTAAAATTCTCCAAACATACACTTAGTATAAGTTGCTGCTCTTGTTCCTTGCATTTCAATAATACATTAAGTTACGTTCATTATCCAATATCTGGGTAACTTATTGAATACTTACAACTTCACAGTTACTTGACTTTCTTGAACACGGCGAAAGGAATTTGGAGAAACACTGATATCTCGACCTTGAATGACACTCTTATTCCTTTATTTGACAGAAAATAGAAATGAAAATCTGATAACCTTAACCTCACAATTGGTATACATAACTGTTTAAACGGTGAAGGCAAACTAGCGCTGGATAGTAATGCTTTTCTGATTTACATAGAATTCTGAGAACTGTGTCTTTTACGCATCGTATTTGAAGGGAAAGTAATGTTTCTATGTTTTAGAAAATACCGGTTTTTCCTCTTGATAAAGAAAGAAAGATATATAGCTTTTGTTACTATTTCTGCTTTCAGCTTGATGATTTTGCTCTCATTTTAGTTTCATCTTGTGTAATACATAATTACAAGAAGAAAAAAAAACTGTGAGGGAATTAATATTGTGGCAAAGCAACAGAAGGATATTTTTTATCAATACACTAAACTCATATTTATGCTTACCCCTGAAGATGCATCTAACTTCCCCTGAAGATACATCTTTCTTGAAATGTACATTTGTCCCATTGCACTTGCATACATTAGCTAACATTCGTAGAGCTTTTGCAGAAAATCAAAGTTTTTACAGAGAATAAAACAAGCGGTAAACAATTTGAATGTCCTAAAAGCGCCGTTCGTTTAATTACTAAAACTTTATATTTAAGCAATTACAGGAAGGTTGGGAAAAGTGAAATAGGTAAGATAGCTTAAATTTTTCAAGGTGAAAAACAGAAATTATTTTGAAAATTACAGTACATAAAGAGCAAAAATTGCCTTTTAAAATATAACTTGTAATACAATTTTATATTGCTTTTTGGCGGTAAATTAGCACTTTTGTATAAAGGTGGGAAATTATCCCTTTTTCCCGTGGGGAAAAGTAATAATTGAAATGTTTGCTCAATGAAATAATTTCTGGTTGATTAAAAATATTTTACTCCCAAAGAATAAAAATATACGAATGAGAAAATTAAATACATGAATTAGTAGATAAATAAATACTTAAGATAATTCGTAAATAAAAGAATTATTAAATTCGTGAATGAATAGGAAAATATGTGGATGTTGGTATAAAAAAGCATCAATGTCAAAATGAATTATTTAATTAATGAGTACGTAAATGTTTAAACAAATGAATGAATGAATAAATAAATGAAATAAAATATTTCACTTTGCCCCTGCATGCACTTGACTAGTTTTAACAAGCACTTAAATAAAAAATAAATAAGTAAATAAATAAAAAACGTACATATTAGTAAATAAATAATACTGCTCTGAACTCTAGCCTGTTTCGATTAATGTCTGAAATTAATTTAATAACTAATAGCTTAAGTCTTTTTTTAAATACTCGTACATATTTGCTCAACAAGCTGTTTACTGCCAAGGTGAAAGTTATTGATGACCCTTCTCCGGATATTAGCGTTACTCTTGATGTTGAAGTTTTATAAGTTTTATAAATCATCTTTTCTCTGGACGAATACGAGGTTTAACTTTTTTAATGCTCCCTTTAAACTGTAATTTGATTATAAGGAGTTGAAGATGGCTCGTATTAGGTCGATTAGACTTCCCAACACGCAGAAAGGGTGTCATTTTCATTCATTGACACAATTACTTCCTGATAAAACCAACAAAGAACTGAAAAAGGAGGATTCAAAAAAACATGTTTTATAATCTTCAATCTGTTTTTGCATTCTATTTTCTCTTTACACTGAATGTTTTTTGGCTTATTTGGGCATAAATAAGATACTTCCTGCTTTTATGATCTATGAATAACTGAAATTAATGAACTTAACATTTTTTTTCAATTCAATTTAAAGCAATTGTTTTAACCTAGATACTATTTCCCTTAAAACAACAAAAACTAGTTAAACGGGAAAAAAATTGGATTTGCGGTGTTATCTTTAGCTAAAAATACAGCTTCATAACATAGGTAAACTAAATAGTGTCACCTTATTTCTTGTAATTCGCATTTATGTTGTAATTAAATTTTATAATTTATATTGCTTTATATATATTGTTTAAAAATAATATATGACGATAAAAGCACATTTTTCCTTGGAATACATGTAGCAGGGGCAAACCATTAGAGTAAATACCGCTCCTCTTGTTTCAAGGGTTAATGAATTATGAGCTATTTTCTTACTTTTTACTTTTCAAAATTTATAGAATCTAATCCTGCTTCGTAGATTGTCCTAAATATAACGGGAAAATATTTTTAGATAAAATATAATTGATTTTGTAACGTAGGTAAATTAATTTTTGTAACCTAATTTTTTCTAATTCGCATTTATGTTGTAATTTTATTGAATGATTTAGATTGCTTTAAATGTATTGTTTAAAATTAATATATGGCGATAAAATAACATTTTCCCTTGAAATATGCGTAGCAAGAGCAAAACAGTAAGGTAATTATCGTTGCTCGTGTTTCAAAGGTGAATAAATTATGAACTACTTCCTTACTTTCAAACCTATCAAAATGTTTAGCATCCAGTTTTGCTTGATGGACTGATCTCAAATATCAAGGTTTTTATTTTTAAATACATAATGTTATCTGTTAACAGATAACATAACATATTCATTCTCAAACGATCTAACTAGTTTTTAAAATAAAATCTTAAGTATCTTATACTTAGTGGACCATTTACATAGCTATTGTAATCAACAAATTTTTACAATACAGTAATTAGCTAATATATTTTTTTTCTAGAAATACATAAAATTGTTGATAGAAATTTAGTTCTACGGTTTATATGCTTCCACAGACTATTTCGCATATTGATTTTGCTCTGTCGATGCTTTTTTGTTCTCAGTACAATTTCAAAATGTTTAAATTTTATTAAAAATTCACCTGCATTTTCAGTTAGCGTTAGTTTGTAATCGAAAATTTTTTCTCCAGAAAAAAATAAGAGGAAAATGCGTTTTTTACCATTCAATTTTCTTTAACATAGCAGTCCTTAAAAACAGTTCCGTTGTCAGAAAACTGTCGTTGTTACAAGATTGATTATATACATTAATATGTTCAATTATGAGCTTTTATTATGACTTTTTTTCTTTAAAATTTTGCACCTGAAAGTGGAAAAAGGTGATCTTGAATTGCTATGCAAACAGTAAACTATATCTGACAGAAAAAAGTAACACAAGAAAAAATAAAAAAAATACTACGCGCGACTGAGAAAACAACACGAAGTTTATTGCTCGATTGAAAACAAAGTCATTATACGCCCACTGGACCGCAGCTGTGCACACTTATCTCGCCTATTTGAGCTCCGCCTGTAAATGAGAGCTTGTTGTAAGTTATTCCTTAAATTAGCGTAATGAGAGAAGACTTGTAAGTAAAAGCAAAGGCTAATTTTACCAAGAGTAAGTGCTTATGGTTTCATTTAATTTCTAATGAGTGTTAGAAAGTTCGAAACGTTAACCATAAATTTTTTTTGGGAAGAAATTTTTTACATTTTCAAATCATGTTTAATTACGTATTGCGAGCTGTCTCATAAATTAAAATTTTATGTTTATATCAAACATAAGATATTCTTTGATTATGCGGAAAAGAGAACAAAGCAATGTTAATTTTATAAGTGGTTTAACAGCGATAAAAGGACATCGCAGACATTTCATCATCGTGTTTAGTTTAATAAACATATTACTGGCTACTTAGTGTATGAATACGGAACACTTTAATTTTCACAACAGCATATTTTTTAACCGTAATTTTAGATGAAAAAAATGTAAACTTGAAAAAAAAAAAAAAAAACCCTAACTTTAATTATCGTACAGAAAATGACTCTTAATCCATTATGTTTCTTACGCTGTCCTATAAAAGTGAAAATTGATGCATAAATCGAACACTTAACATTTCTTTGATAATTCTAAAAAAAAAGAAAAAGCAATAATACCGAGTATTTTGCCAGCATTGCGAAGGCCTCGAAGATTTAAGAAGTTTGATTAAAATAGTCCTTTTAGCTAAACGATTTCACCGTACTTCTCTTAGCAAAAAAAAAAAAAAAGAATCAGGTAATTTTGTGCGAGTGCATATTATTTCATAGACTTGTAGTTCCTAACCGTTTCCTTTATGTAAAATATCTGTGGATCCCAACATTATATCCCATCAAATACGACTAGCAATACAGTCTATTAATTGCAAAAGAAAGTGCCTCTCTCTCTCTGACTTTACTAGAAATATACTTTGGACTTAAGTGTACAAACCAGATATGTCGTAACGCACTGAAAATTTTGTATATATATATATATATATATATATTTAATCATAATGTTAAAGTTTTAGGCGCAAAATTTTGGCATCTAGAATTTTTATCTCACATTTTCATGAATTTAGCCCAATAGTTTAATTTTATATTTTAATATATGATTAAATTTCGAGGTATAAAAGTAGATATTATATAATTAAAAAAGAAGTTGCACAAATAAGCTAAATGGAATTAAAGTTAAAATTTTGCAAAAATATTCAAGATTCTGATAATGCGAAACGAACTTTTATTTAAAAACTCCAACGCTGTAGATTGGTCTATACATTTTAAGAAACCGCATGTGAAACTAATGCACAAAAAACATTCAAAATGTTATGATTTATCTCTGACTTGTAAAACCTCTGGATCATCATACAAAGTGGTATGAGTCACTGCCGAGATATCACTCATCGGATACCTGAAAATTAGTTTTGTAGCTATACTAGCAGTTTAATAAGTATGTATCGCACAAACTGCCTCCAAGGTCAAAGTTAAATTTCGTCTAATTTTTCAAAATTCTGATAACGCAAATAATAACTGTAATTTTCTGTATAATAACACTAACGCTGTACACTGATCTACATTATTTACGAAACCGCATAAAAAAGTAACCCGCAAAAACCGTACAAAATGTTATGATTTCTTCCTGACCTGTTTCAACCTCTGGGTCATCATACAAAGTAGCATGAGCTGCTGCCAAGATATCATTGATCGAAAACCTGAAAATTAGTTCTGTAGCTATATTGGCAGTTTAATTAGTATGTGTCGCACAAACTGCCTCCAAGGTCAATTTGAAGAAGGGAGTGTCTGTCTAGTAGAGGTTACCTTAACCTTAACTCTTTTGTCGGTCGACGACACTTTACTCAATGGACAGCTTCTATTCTCTGCGGAAATAGCCACGAGGTCTCGTTTTTGAAATTGACAAGTCATTTTTTTTCCTTCGCTTTTTCTCGAAATGAATGGGCTGTAATGAGACACCAGTTAAAATATCAATGAAGATGTTTTCTAAAGTTTTGTTAATGGAAGTGTTTGTGTTTAGGTTTTTGATTGATGAAAAACATTTTTTTCTTGGCTCTCTTCTAGAATGATTCGAGTTACTTCAAAACAAAACAAACACTGCACAACTTTTCTTAAATATCTTAATGCATAAGGAAGTTGGGAATGTGTTTGTAATTTTCTTGACGTTCTTGCATGTTTATTGAGATTGTTTTGAAATAATATTTTTACATTTATGAATAACAGACGCATTATGTTGCCGCTATCAGTCATTTTGGTAAATAAACGCTTTATTTTTTGTCTAGTTTTTGCCGTTATTATTTGTGCACATTAAAGTGTTTTCACATTTCATCATTTTTTAAAAGAAAAAAAATGTCTATTTTTTCAAACATTTTATTATGCAGTAGACAACGAAGGATTTACAGTTTCACATGTACATAATATTAATACGTACCGCAAACATATTTTACCAAAATTCATAATGAATCCTTATATACTTATTATTATTATTGTTATTACTTCTATTTTTATATTTATTGAATATTACATTCCTGATCAGTATAATGTCTTCCATTCGTTTTGAGAAACTTTTTTAATTCCCTTATAAAATTCTCCTAACAATTAGTCAGTTTCTAATTTAATTTATCAAAATTGACTTATTTATGTACATTAAATACAATGAAACTAATAAAAAATTTAAGAGTACCTCTTTCTGAATCTAAATGCTTTACTTGAAAAATCAGTTTTAGAGCTTCTTCTGAATTAAATTGTACTCTAATCAGAGAAATCTTGATTTATAGAGGAAAGTAATAGGAATGTCGTTATTAGCCTTATTACTTTTTTTTTAAATATCAGATACTGATATTGTGTAAAAAGACCCTCCTTGTGTAACAAAGGAACTTCATTTCAATATAAAATTTGTTCCGTACGGAAGAATCGTTTAAATTATTTTCTATCGCAACTTAATTCCTTTAGTGTCTGGCTTAATCCGTAAAAAAACATTTAAACTTAATAAAGAATAATGACGGGCAATTTTTTTAAGTTATTTGTTTTTGATCATTAATTTAAGAAAATTCTTAAGAATTGTTATCGCCTCAAACGAATCAAATAATATGCTTCAAAATACATCGCATTTCAATAAATCGTTTGGTATTCAATTTTTTTAGCTCAATGTGGGATTTATGTTTAACGTGAGGGTGTGCGTGAGATTCATGTTTAATCAAAAACATGCTGTATTAGACATGTTAAGATGCGTATTTTTTGCTATACAGTTAACAGTTTTTTAGGCCCCTGGCGGTTTGTTAGTCAAAGTAATTTGCTGAAATCAAAATGATATTTGATCAAAATAATTTTGAATTCTTATACTGAGGTAAATAAGAAAACAAAACTTAAAATGAATTTAACCCATGTGTGAGACGTTTTTATATATTATATTAACATTCGTTGCATATAAAGTGCTAATTTAAACCGTTTGTTGAAAAGTCATTAAATTCAGAGGAAGAATTAGCGTGTTTAATTTAAGAATGATCCCACTTTATGTTATAATATTTGGAGTGAGACGTTTTTATATATTATATTAGCATTCGTTGCATATAAAGTGCTAATTTAAACCGTTTGTTGAAAAGTCATTAAATTCAGAGGAAGAATTAGCGTGTTTAATTTAAGAATGATCCCACTTTATGTTATAATATTTGGAGTTCAACTGAAGCTGATAAATGATATTTAAAATGTAATACACGTGTGTGTAAGCATGCAAACTTTCTGGAGAATTGCAACCAATTACTTGACGCAGCCAAAATTTTAATATTGTGTTGCATGATATATCTAATGTGTTTTTCTTTGTTTTTCAGAATGGGTAGTTTTACATCTGCGCACAAGATCTTAAATGAAGACACAGCTGACAATGATTTAGTTTTTAACAACATATCGAGCTGGGATGATTTGCGCATCCGTTGCGAAGAGGAGCTTTCCTTCTTGCCTCCGAAAATTAATCGTAGTTTTCAAAAAGGAGCTGCTAAAAAAGATGCTAACGAATCCGACACTCAAATTAGAGTGATGCAGTGGAACATCTTATCTCAAGGTTAGATAAATTATTTTTTGAATTATTTTCTGCTGCAAATAAGTATCTTTTTTTCTTTGTCTTTCTGCTTAAAATAATCTGGTTTTTAATCATTAAGCATGTGCTTTAGATAATATATAGTTATATATTCACATAGAATTTAGATGTAAAAATTTTTCATGAATAAAAAAGTTAATAAAATCAAATAAATCACTATATACATAGTTTCTTTCCTTAGAAATTTTGTTTGGGATTAGGGTAGACCGGGTATAGTTGATACATATTATACATTTTTTAAATTTTTGTTGCACATGTTGTATGCAAAAATAAAATTCCTGAGATAATATTTCTGTTTTCCTATCAAGTAATGATTTCAGCACTTTTGTTTACACCATTTATTTCACGTAAAAAATCTTATTATTATCTTTTCCCGAAACATATTAACTATACCCAACTAGAGTCCCTGTATAGAAGCGCAGCTTCAGAGTCGCGCAATACCCGACCCTCCGCTCATTGGTCAAAGCGTTCAGTTTACCGCCGCAGGCAATTGAGATTTTCCTCCCGTAGACTTAACATGGAGCGACTGTGAAGCTATCAAAAATACGACGCGTCCGATGAAATACAGCTACGCACCACTCTTTTGCTCACTTACATCATTGCATGAAGATTTACAATTATTTCTGGAAAAATCCCCTTATTTATTTTTAAATCTTCACTTTACGGAACGGAACTTTTACGGAACCCTTAACGGAACTTTTGTATTCCGTTAGGGGAGTATCCATGTGGTTTACACTTATTATTTGCTTAATATCTTAATATAACTTGTTTATTTCTGGGCTGTAGGATATTCATTTATTCATTTTGTTATTGTCACTAAATTATACCACGGTAAAAGCAGTCTACTGCTTTTAATTTTGCTTTTATGCTCGTTTAAGCGGATCCTTGGCTTGGCAGGTTTTAGCGGCAGCAACGCTCGCCAAGGTTTTATTGCGCATGAGGATTTAAATTTACGTTCTCTTACTTCTTTCACATCGGAACTTTTTTTTATTATTAAGGTCTTATTTTTTCTAAAAAGCGCCCCCCCCCCCTTTAGTTTTTAAAAAATGTGACTTCTTTATCTGTTTACAAAAAACGTAAAATATACAATTTCAGACTTTATAACTTAGATTAAAGCACATTTTCTCTGGGGAAAGGTGGAAATGAATTTATATCTGACAAATTCAAATTTCAAAGATTGCTACCTGGTAATGAAACTTTCTTTTTTTTAAACGTTCTTTTTTCTTTATTTCCATATTTTATGCTTCATAGTTGATTCATTTGTTTCCCAAAGCTATAATTTTTATTTACACTAAATATCCTATAAAAAGAATCGGTAACAATTTAAAAGTTACCCTAATACATGATGGGATCATCTAAATATATTAACAATGCTGTAAGAAATGCGTTGTTTTAATTACAAAGAATGATACTGTAAACAAAATTTTTATTTTGTGTCATTTTCGGCAGACAAACTAGAAATTAAAAACATTCTAACCAATTGGTACAGTATATAGAATACGTAAATACAGCAGGGGGAGGGGGGATCTTTACGCATCGCATACGTAGACTCCTAGTGGGCTTTCTTCATCCAATTCAAAGTTTAATTTTAATTTGTATGAAATAAAACAATGTGTGAAAAATGTAAAACACACAGTACTTAAGTCAGCTCTTTCTATGTATGAAAAGTCGACATTGTTATTTATCGATCCATTGTTAATTTGTATGTTTAAAAAATTGAGGGGAAAACCCTTTTACTTTGAAATTGAGCGGTACCCCCCCCCCTCCACCCATGCAATCACCCCGTATGAGCAGCGTATGACTGTATGTTGTTTTGTAAAGTAATCTAGAAACTGGAATGAATGAAGTAAAAAAAAAAAAAAACAAGATTATAAAATGTTTTCTATCCTTTCTGATACTTTCATAATATGAACTTCTTTTTATACTTTATCAGCAGAAAACTCAACACATTTTTGTAAAGATCCTTATTTTTTTGCTTTAAAACAAATCAGTTGGGAATTTAGTTTGAATTATGGGACAAGTTTAAATTGTTTAATGATTTTACGAATACTGTAACAGTTTCTGTGACCGGCTTTGTTTTGTTTCTTTTTTATATGTCTCATTCATATATAATTTTAAAAAGAAAGGCATAGTTAAAACAGTTTACACTGTAAAAAATGAATGTTGTTTTTATTACAGCTAATTTTATAGTAACAAACTGTAAAAATTACTAATTTTACAGTAATAAACTGTAAAATTGCTAATTTTATACTACTAAACTGTAAAATTGCTGCTTTTCAGTAATAAACTGTAAAATTGCTAATTTTGCTGTTTAGTACTGTGCAATTTACAGTTTTAAACTGGAACCTCTGCTGCCATTATTATACTGTTGTTTGTACAGTATAATACAGCTAATTTTGAGGTAATGAACTGTAAAATCATGGTAATGAACTGTAAAATTTGCTAGTTTTGCAATTTAATACTGTAGATTTTACAGCTTTAAACTGGAAACTCTGCGGCATGCATTATACTGTAAAAACAACGGTTTATTTTTGCAGTGTAGCTCACATAGACTGTAAAAAATGAATGTTGTTTCTACAGTATTATACAGCTAATTTTATAGTAATAAACTGTAAAAATTGCTAATTATACAGTACTAAACTGTAAAATTGCTATTTTTACAGTAATAAACTGTAACGTTGCTAATTTACAATTTATTACCATTTTACAGTTTTAAACTGAAACCTCTGCTGTCATTATTATACTGTTGTTTTTACCGTATAATACAACAAAATTTTACGGCAATAAATTAAAATTGCTAACTGTGCAGTAAGAAACTGTAAAATTACTAGTTTTACAGTTTACTCGACTGCTAGTATTATACTGTAAAACTAACAAGTCATCTTTTGTAGTGTGGTTGTTTCTTTCATTCGTTCATTTTTTTCCTTGACTAAGGAAAAAAAGATCTCAAAATATTTTTGTAATCTTTACGAACTTATGGTAACTAAAAGGCCGGCAAAAGATGTTATTCTCTTAGCAAAAAAAAAAAATCACCTTAGTATAGGCCGAGGTCCAACCATGAGCTAGAAATATCTTGTATGAACTACAGCCTATAAGCCCGAAAAATAAGGCCGAACTCAGGGACGTCATTTCAAGTTTTTCAAGGGGGGGGGGGGGGGCAAAGGGTCCAAACACAATGCAATTTCATCGGAAAACATCAAAACCACGCCCACTTTTTTGTAAATACATTGATTTCTCAAAGTCAGGGGAGGGGGGCAATTGACCCCCCTGACCCCCCTAAATGACGGGCCTGGCAGAACTTAAAAACCTGTTTTTATGCTAAGGGTATCTATCAGCTTGAAATTTAACTTACCCGCAAGATAATAAAGAACAGTAAAAATAAATGCAATGGAAAAGAAATTATTAAAAACTACTTTGAAATAAGCTATAAATTATGAAAATGTCCCTGAGATAAATGTATTACAACATAAGCAGCCTCTTATGCAGGAAATAAATTATTAAGTCATTGAAATAAATATATCACTATTTTTATGTTTCTCGATCCAAAGTACGGTAAATCAGAGTATAGCACCGCACCCGGGAACCAAAATATTTTCAAAAACTGGATTTAATTAATACGTTTATGCCATTATATTCATTTCAACCTTCATGATAACTGAAAATAGCAAGTATTTATATTCCTCCTTCTCTTCTTTCAGCCCTTGCTCTCAGTAGCGACAAATTTGTTGCATGTCCTTTGGATGCTTTGTCTTGGTGGACAAGAAGATGGAGGCTGCTGGAAGAAATGGCTTCCACGAAGCCAGACATTCTCTGCTTTCAAGAAGTGGATCACTACCAGTTTTTCAAGCACAGTCTTGGAAGTTTGGGATTCAGAGGGACATTCTTCCCCAAACCAGACTCTCCTTGTTTCTACATTGCGGGAAACAACGGTCCCGATGGATGTGCCATTTTTGTTGACTCGAAGAAATTTGAAGTCTTAGATACCAAGACAAGGTGTCTGGAAGTATGGGGATACCAATCTAACCAAGTGGCCATTCTTTGCAAGCTAAGGTAGATAAAACTTTCTATACTAAGAGATCGTGTCACCTTTATTTCTTAAACGATTCTTCATTTTGTTACATTCAACTTGGTTTTATTTACTTCTTCCACAAGCTTGATACGCCGGCCACCTCGTCTAGTGGTCAGAGAAGTCTGACCGGGATGGCGGAGTCCCGGGTTCGAGTCCAGGCTCGGGCATGGATGTGCTTTTTCTATCCCCATTCCTTGTCCTTTCTTTGTGTGAATGTGTTGTGCTGTGAGAGGTTGCCTAGCTTACAAACCTGTTCCTATGGCGTGCGTGTACTGTGGAAGTCGGACTTCACACCAAATTACGGTACAGTTGAAAAAGTGAAGCCGCTCACAACAACAAAAAGCTTAATGCCAAATAAATTTAGTAAAAAAACTAAAATCACCGTCATTTTATTTTCTCTGCGTTTCTTTTTCATTTTTTACCCTTATACGTTTCTTTTATAGAAACAAATATACCCATTTGTGTTTCAGTTAGGCTCACAATGAAATGAATTCTGTAAGTCGATGTAACAGAGAATATAAATAACGGGCTTGCTTGCTCTTGAGGAACGCACAATGTGTTTATTATTAGATTACTATTTGCAAATGAATTCTTAAATTTCCCATTATGAAGCAAAATTCAGAAAAGACAACCTTTTAAATCCTGTTTTAAAAAACAGTTGCAATTCATGAATAATAATCAGTGTTATACATTCTTTTGCTTCTGCTAGCGAATATAGATCAGCAAACGGCTATGAAAAATAATTGAATCTATGAGATATTTACCATTTAAAAAATGAATATTTGATTTGTAGCAATCCAGTAAGCTTAAGATTACGAAAAACTTGATTTTGATTAAGTCATATTGATGAAGATATTACAAAAAATGAAACTGTTTTTAATACAACTTTCATTATGTGTAGGACAAATAATTTCATAATATGTAAGACAATTGAGGGACTGCTACGAGTTAAATAAGCATTTTTAAGTGGTTTAAAACTAAAAAGTGAAAAACTCTGACAAATTTTTTAAAAAGATTACTAGTAAAGTTTCTAGTGAAACAAAAATCGGCTGCAGTTTTTAGTAAAAATAGCTGAAATGGCAGTTGACGAAGAACATTGTTCTTAAAATATTTTCTCTAAAAATAACAATCTGTCTTTTTTTACGTAGATATCGTATTTTGTCTAGCAGCATTATTTCCTTAATTGAATGATGCCACAGACAATAGGCCGGATATAATATCCGTTCCCGTTATTGAAGCAGTAAAGTCAAATGGTTAAGAATAGCATGGCTTTTGATGAATGTGTGGAATTTTTCTTGGGCTTTGTTTTCTCAAATGGTATTTTTTAGATATGCTACCTGTTTTTTTTAGATAGATTACTCACTGCTTTTGAATTCATTTTTAGATCTAAAAAGAAAAAAAAATCCACTTTAAAAGCTATTGATATGTAGAAAAATTTTATATCCTGTTGTTCATGTATTGTTTTTGAGATAATAAATGCATAAATTATTATTTTGTTGAAGCATCATTGGTTTTACGTATTTCCCGTTCTTACTCTGTAAATCTTAAAGTGAAAATTTGCCTAAAGTGTAGCTCAACCCAGTTGAATTTAAATCAAATTTATTTTTGCACGTATATATATGTATCTATATAAAATAAAAATCTAATTAAACAATTTTATATCTCTGTCTGTCTAATATTATAACTCTGATTTTAGACGAAAAACGGACAATTCCGAATTTTGGATAGCTACTACTCATCTTAAAGCTAGACAAGGCCCTCTTCTGGCTACCATGCGAAGAGAACAGGGCAAGGACTTGATGGATTTCATCAAGCTTTTCAGTGGCAGCAGTCCTGTCATCGTAACAGGTGATTTCAATGCCAGTCCTACTGAATCAGTTTATCAAACCATCACGAAAGATGACACATTTCCCCTGGAGAGTGCATATCGATGTTTGTCAAACCGCAACCAAGAACCGCCGTATACAACATGGAAAATCAGGGAAGATGGTGAATACTGTCAAACATTAGACTACATATTTTACACTAAAAATTCCTTTGAGGTTGGAGGTGCTCTTCATCTCCCAACAGCTGAGGATATTGGAGAAGGTCGTGTGCCATCGTATAGGTATCCAAGTGATCATTTTTCTCTTGTGGCTGATCTCAGTCTGATTCAATCATGATTGTAGTGCTCAAAAACGGACGTACCAAAGACATGCTTTGTAAATTTTTTGGAAGTGCTCTTCATCTCCCAACAGCTGAGGATATTGGTGAAGTTCGTGTGCCATCGTATAGGTATACAAGTGATCATTTTTCCCTCGTGGCTGATCTCAGTATGATTCAATCATGATTGTAGTGCTCAAAAACGCTACGTACCAAAGACATGCTTTGTAAATTTCCCTCGAGATGCATGCACGGTGTGTGTGAACTGGTAAGGGTATGAGTTCAACCTCAGAAAGACATCTTCATTATTATTTATACAAGTTGCAGCTTTGAAGATTAGTGGCATTTTTTTTTTTGCATTCCGATATTATTGTTGGCTTATAGCTGTATTTAAAAGGTTTTTTGAAATGTAAATTTGTATTTAAGACTCTAAATATTTTTGAAACATTGTATTGATTAAGCAAAGCAGTATTGTTTTTTAAGTACAGTTTGCTGATTATTCTCTATAAGCTTTTTACCATATGCATATTTGTTTTATATGCAGTTTAGTAGTAAAATGCTTCAATTCTTTCTTTAAGACTTTAACACAAAATATGCGGCATAAAAATAACCAGACATTTTAATACTGAAAATTAAGAAAAAGTACTTTAAGGGAATACGACGTAGCTTTAATTTTAAATAACTCTAATGCTGAAAGAACTAGCTCTGCAAATCCATATATGGTTGAAAGTTTTCTAAACTAAAATTGGTACTATACCTTCCGTTCTTTTTAAAATCTATTAAATAATAAGAGGAATTTCAATAAAAAGTGCTTGTAGAAGCTTAATCATTTTTGAAGAGCGATTTTAGGCAAGCATATTTTCACTAATTTCACAGCATGGTCAATTGATGTAGGAGAGTTAATTTAATAATTTTGTCTTAACATAGAACGAATGACTTTGTTTTATGTCCAATAATTTACGTTCGATAAGCAATAATAAAATTCATTTGTAAATATTTCACCTCATGAATATATATTTTTGTTCATCTGAAGTCTTGTAATAAACGGTTTTAAATAATATCATTCTGTGTAAATATCTAGTATTCATTTTGTAGTACAGTTCAACTTGTATGTGTACAGAAGTTATAAAAATTGTCGCCTTGTAAAAACACATTGTGATATTAAAGTGTACTTAATTTTTATAACTTCTAATTTTTAATAATCCCTGTATGCCGTGTTTTTTAACTATCTATTTATTCATAAATAAAAAATATTTTCTCAAATTGTTCTCATGTGTTATTTTCAATAAGAAATATATTTACTTTTAGAAATTTTTCACTTCTTAGTATGTGGTTACAAATGAAAGTATCTGAATTCTAAAATAGCAACTATGTACCTTAACAGGGATTTCATCTTACTTATTTATTTATTTGAATCTGCTATAATGTTAAAAACATGTTTAAGAATTGTTAATTCAAGTGCTTAGGCTTCTAAACCATATTTTGAATACAGAAACTTCGTACCATTTTAAATTTATTTTATTGCACATTTTTGAGCAATAAATGTTTTTATGTTTTAAGTTAAAATTACTTTCTAAACCACACTCGTTAAATTGGTAACCACAAATGGTGCGAAAGCGGGAAAATACAGACATCCAAAGACAATTTTTCCTATTTGAAATATTATATGAATTTATTTTGTAAGAACGTTCTATGCATTTATATTTTGAGGAGCGTATCTGCAATGTAAAAAATAGTTGTTATTTTTACAGTATAATACAGATAATTTTGCAGTAATAAACTGTAAAATTGCTAATTTTACACTAACAAACCGTAAAATTGCTGCTTTACAGGAAGAACTGTAAAATTGCTGATTTTACAGTTTATTACTGTGCATTTTACAGTTTTAAACTGGAACCTCTTGCTGCCATTATTATACCACTGTTATTCTTACAGTAAAATACAACTAATTTTGTGGTAATGAACTGTAAAATTGCTGCTTTACAGTAATAAACTGTAAAATTGCTGCTTTACAGTAATAAACTGTAAAATTGCTAATTTTACTGTTTAGCACTCTGCATTTCAGTTTTAAACTGGAACCTCTGCTGCCAGTATTATACTGTAAAGAAAAAAAATATTTTTTGCAATGTGGCAAATTTTTACTAATGTATATCAGTTTTATAATGAAACAACTGTTGAATAAATGAAAAAAAAAGAAAAATACATTTTCTTTGCTGTCAGGGCAATCACTTAGCCATTGTGATTTTTTTTCTCCCTTAAACTTGGAAACTGAATCCTGGGTTATATTTGCACAAAAAGAGCAACCTCTAAGACAACTATTGACTAGTGAACTAGTGACTAATAAAAACGATCGTCGTTCATAGGGGTAAGAGGATTAAGGTACTTGACATCTGTTCCCAGTATGAGAGAAAGAGAGAGAGAGAGAGAGAGAGATAATTAAAAGATGGCTTAATTCATTCAGGTACAGAAATATTTTACAAAAGGTTACGTTACTCGTATAATGCTTAATTTTTTGCTACAGAAAAAAAAAGGTCCGTTAGTTATTAATGCGTTATTAGACACACATTTAAAGTTTTTTTTTTAATTTGTGGGATTTTTTTTTTTTTAAATTTTGGTCCTTGTAGCCATAAGTTCCAGTGACTGATCCACTGCCATCTCCACTTTCTGTCCTGAAATTCACATTGACTTGTTCGTCTACGCTTTGGTAGCCCATTTTGAAGGATTTTGAAGCACTCTAAGTTCAAGACAGACATAGATATTTAAGTTATTTAACAAACAACCACACATAAAAGTTTTTCAACAATATCGAACTACTTTGTTAGGAAGGACGAAGTTTTAAATATATCTTTTATGAAGAACATTTTAATAAGTGCTAAAAAGTCTGAAAAAAAAAAAAAAAACTCTTCAAAGAATATAACTGGGCAAAAATAAAATTTTTCTCATGGGTAAGGATTCATACCAAGGTAACCAACCTACCAAGTAGTTGGAAATGTGGGTTCCATTTTGTGCTACCAGCTTCGAAAAAGCTGCTATAGGGCAATTCCATGAAAGTGTGGAAAATCGTTGAAAAAATTAAATTAAACTAGTGTGATTAATTTGCATATTTTTCGATTTAAAAGGGTTGAAAGTGTCTTATGCAAAATAAGTTTCCGTCTAGAACCTAGTTTTTTAGTTTTGGCAGCACTTTGAAGTTGGCATTAGAATGTTTTATTCTTGGTGAAGCAAATGGTCAAACTTTCAACGTCGGTAAGTTTCACTTTTTTTCTTTAGATAACTGTTGCAATGAAATATTAATGATTATTACACTTTAAATTAATATTCTGAATTGCTGAAGTAAGTGTTGTTACCTAAATTAAGTGATTTATGTATATTTAAAAAAAGCACTATGCTATGTAGCGTAAGTTACCAAAAACATGTTAATGTTTTTTATGTGAATAAAGAAAGAGCAATACAATATTAGTAATGTTATATTTTCTATCTTATAAGTGTGTATCAAATAAATAATGATAGTTTTCTTTCAAATACTGTTAATTTTATTCTTTGTGCCACAGTCAAAATGCGTAACGTAAGTTACTGGCATATGCACGTAACGTAAGTTACCCAAATAAAATTTAAATGCTTGCGTTTAGAAATAAAGTACATTGTGGAATAAACTTATGTGGTTAGTAGGAGTAATTTATTCGAACCTTCTTTTATCGTTATGTATTTACTTTATTATATTAAATTAATCATATTTCTTAAAATGTCTTTGTTTGCTAATAAGCTTACAATACACTTCTATAATAAATTATATGTTTCTTTTTGGCTTTTGAGACATTAATTCTCTCTAAACAATATCACTGCATTCAAAATATTTAGGAGTAATGTACTATAAATTATTCAAAAATGACTTCTGTTATGTTTTAAAGTTATCAAATATGTTTTGGAAAACACAAACACAAAAATATTTTATCTCTTACAGGTGAAATATATTTTAGTCTGCATTAAATGCCACTGAACTCTGCAGAACATATGCGCTGTTAAAGGGGTATGAGAAAAGTCATGTGGATATTACAGATTTGTGAATAAAAGTCCCTCTTGATGGTATTGAAATATGTTAGAAAAGCAAAATTTATCAAAATTACTTTCTGAAGATCCGCACATTGACAATGACTATTTAAGAACTAGAAATTAACAAACTGTGGGGTTTCGTTTAGTTAAGTATTTTAAGGAACAAGAAGAAAAAACAGAGATAAAAGCCGGTGAATGATGGTGTGTGGTGAAGTACGAAAATACATTGTATCCTTGAATTGTGACGATTATTGAAGAAAACGAGTTTAAAATATAAGTAATGGCTGCTGTTGGAACCAATTAGAAATGGCCAGAAACGCAGATGAAATTTATTACAAGAAAGAAAACATAATACGAAAAATTGAATTACCTGAACTTGTTAAAAACAGCGGCTATGATGGATTTAAGTCTTATGTTATGTAATATGTTTGATTGGTCATTGAGTTTGGTATTAAATTTCTGTGAATTTAACTTATAATTGTTATTTTACAATATCTTGATCTAAACTGGACTGGAATTTTCATTCTTTATTTATTGTAATAAAAATATGCTAATAAGTGAACTTTGTAACGTAAGTTACTGTAACGTAAGTTACTCAGTTAAAAATTCCCATAAATTTCAATTTTTTAACTACATTTTTAAATTTGTGAAAATAATTTCTTAAAACTATCCAAAAAAAAGATAAATTATGATTCAAACTAAAAACAATTGTGAAAGAGCAGAGATTTGCCTTAGAACGAACTGTCACGTTATTGCATTCCCTTTTTGTGTAACATAAGTTACTGCCTTATTTTTGGCTGCTAAATTTTGAAAAATTTAAATGCAGCAAATATTTTTGTATTTTTATTATGCTTTTGACTGTCATTTTCATGGATAACTTTCGTACAAGGTTTGTATAACAATATTTGCTCTCACTGAGGTGCTAAATGCAAAAGGGTTGGTCAAAATGTAACGTAAGTCACCGTGGAATTGCCCTATAATTAATGGTATGAACTGAAGAAAAATTGGGGTTGAAAGCACGCAGGGTAAATTGGCTATACTTGTACAATATAATGCTATACTTGTGATTAACATCGACAATTAAAATAATAAAGAGGAACTTAGAAAAATTAGACACATCAATTATAAAAATTATCAGTTTAAGAAATAAAATTTTCAAGTGTAAATATAATTTTATGGTTTGAGAAATTTCGAAGTAGTGATGAAGTATAGGAATTTTAGAGGAAAAAATATAGTCTTTTATTAAAAGAATGCCAACATAATCACACGATATTGTATGAATAATTCACTCCTAAAAAAATGTCATGCATTAGCGATAAAGTAAGGAGTACAATGCTCAGTTAAACTTTAATCATAAAACAGACGCAGCGAGAAAAGTAAGCAAGAGTTTTCAGGGAAGAAGTAATAATAAAGGATAGGAATCTATATTTTTCTGCTGACAAATTATATGTAATTCATCAATTAAAAATTTAATAATTTGATAATGTTACGTTCAAAGATGAAGTATAATATAGCATATTAATAATTATACGAATTGTAATGTTACATACATTTTTTTTCTGCATTAATCTAGTTTTAATTGCATATTCGTTACCGGTAAAAGAGTGAGACCTTTAGAGAAAATACGTATACAGGGATGATATAGACTTAAAGTGGTAAGTATAAACTGTAAACGGCTTGATAAGAATCATATACAGTTTTAAAGCTAATGCCAGTAAATTTATTCCTCATTCTTAAAAAAAAAGGAAATACCAAAAACCTGCAGTTATGTTACACAAAAAGCATGGCAATACATTAATAAATCAAGTTTTTATTGAAAGTTTTAAAATAAAATTCAATTGTCATACACTTGCAAGTTGGAAAAAAGTTTTTAAAATGAACAATGGAAAACAAAAATAACTCACGAGAACAACATTCGAAACGTAATGTCATAAGCATGCACTTTTAAATTCTATATTTTAGGGCAATATGTTTTGTACGTATTAGTTTACACATGTTTATGTTCATGAGAAAACTTTTAAAATAATTTTTTTACAAAGAAAATGTGTTAAAAAAAATTTTACTCAACATATAAAACAGCAAAACATTATTTAAAAAATATCCAGGGTAGACGGTACAATAAATAGATTTTGGATGTTTTTCACTAGTGTCACTAAGTGAAATGTTGCAAAACCTTAAAAAAATTCAAAATTGCAGACTGCTATTGCCTATTACGAAAACAGTACATTCCAAAGTAACGACTGTTCATCTAGCGCATTTTCGGTGTAAATTTCTTATAGATAAATTTCATGTGAAATGCATAATCAAATTTCACATTTGGGAAAGTACTAAATGCTTCTCTTTCAGTCTTTTGAAAAATTATATAAAATGCTTAAAAATAAACAAAATAACATTGTGACATCAAGGAGTCACTCAGCGTAAGTAATATCATTCACTTTTACAATTTCACGTGGTATGTGAAATTTAGAATACACTATGAATATGGGTTAATAACTTCCAATTTCATTACCTTACATTCATTAAAAAAAAAAAAAACTTCGTAATCTCAGTATTTTTAAGAGAGCTGTATCAAAAAACATTTGCTAGTAAAATTAATTTTCATGGAAAATTTTTACTAGAATACATTTCTTTAATACAAGTATTCACACGATACATGTTACTTTCGTTTTCATTTATTGCAATAAAGACCTTGTAAAAATATAAATGCATTTCTACCATAGTTTGATTTTACTAGCAAATGTATGAATGGGAGAAAACAAACTGTTAGCTCTTGTACTTCTGACTTTTTAATTGTTTCTTGTTAAAAGAAGAAAAGTGCGACTTTTTTTTAACGTGGACCTATTAACACGAGTAGTCACTGAACATAAATAAATTATTACATGGAATTTAAATGTATTTTAACCCTACACTGCATGGTGTTGCCAATTGGCTACATGGACAATTTGTCCTCCTTATGAATAGCAGAATGTAGTCATAAGGCAACTCAATGCATAAAAAGCAAATATTGGGTATATTTAAAGCAATTATCACCATTTATCCTCCATACATGGCAGCACTGGTCTGTTACATGCTCTTAAATGAATCCATATGGATAGCTTTTAAAATCACTCAAACTACCATGTTTTGAAATTATTTTTTACAATGAAATATTTTTCCTCGTCTTTTAAAAAAATAACATGAATAAAATAAACATTTATCTTTCGTTTAAGATGCGTTTTACATCAAAATAATTATTAGGAAAAAATCTAGGACATAATACACGTCTGTAGCCATTTGGCAACATTATGCAGTAAGCATCCAGAGAACAATTCGATTCATCTCTATAGTTCATGAAGTATGTGCTTTGTTTATGCTTCGCGCTAGCTTCTTTCTCTTTTTGGAAGGTATAATATAATCATGCGGACCCAAGTGGTACTTTCGGCTGTTCTACCGTTTATAAGACCTCGCAATTATCAATGCTTAGTTGATGTTCAACAGAGTGAACAAACAAAAAATCAATAGGGAAAAGCCTTTAAAACGTGTTCATTTTAGATTTCAGTTAGCACAAACGTTGTGCTTACACGGACAAGTAAAGTCATTAATAATTTTAAAATATAGTTTTGAAAAAAAAACTAAAAAATACGCTTTTACATTGGAATGCGCTGTGATCATCACGGGTTTCCCTCTGATTTTCAAAACTACTGAATATCCGCACTTAAGTTTACATGTACTTATAACACATCAATATGCAATACAGTTTGCAATACAGGCCTTTAGTATTAAAAATAATATTAAATATATTACTTTTATATTTGCAAAGAACGTAAATTTTATCTTTTATTCAGAGTTACATACATACATACATTTATACATACAAACAAACAAACCCACATGTGAAATTAATAAAAGCGTATTAAAAAGAGACCATTAGCTATAGAGGAACTAGAGAGTTACAAACCAAAAAAAAAAAAAAAGAGAAAAGAAAGAAAGCTTGCGCGAAAGAGCCTCCAAAAGACATCAGATTTGACAGAATTGATCATCGGAAAGTACAAGTACATATAAAAATAATGTAAAATGTCAAGATGTAAAGGATTACAAGAGTACAGTGCACCAAATGTTCAATTCCTCTATTTTTTTTACAAAAAAGAACTAATTTCAAGACTATCATTTACAATCCTTTTTATCTGTTGAATGCATGGTGTAGCCATTCGGCAACAAAACTATTTTTAATTAGAAAGGGGTGAAAATTTAGAGTTAAATTTTTTAAAATTTTTTTCCATGTTTTCTTATGACATTGACAAACACATATATTTTTTTCTACGAAAAATAAAAAATCATGCAGTGTAGGGTTAAATAAAATTCATCCGTTGGTTTCAGTAAAAATTATGTATACTGAGATAAATTAGGAAAACTTATTTCCATAATTAAAACATATGTTATGCACTACGAATTCAAACTAGACACTTGGTAAACTTTACTTCACAGTATAAACTGTACTAGTATTCCACATTATTTACAAAATGAAAATACAGAAGCACTTTCTTTTCTACGGCTCTTTTCGAACTCAAGTACTATAGAATAGCATAATAAAAAGGGAAAAATATACCAATACTTCATGTGTTTTTCTCAACAAGTTTCTTTAACAAATTTTGGTGATAATTTGAGAGTATCGCAGAATTTTTTACCTTAATGATCTTTATAATATTTCCAAGTGTATCAAGTTTAATGTAACATTTTACATTTTGTAGATTCAGCTGAGGGCCAAAATACAGATACAAAGAGTATATCCGTATTATACGTTTATCGTTTTTACCACAGTAAAATATAAATTTATAAATGGAAGAGTGTAAATGTTTCATAAAATTTTACAATGTATAACAATTTATACAAATTTTTAAACGGTTAACCATTTAAAATTGGATTGCTACCACAGTATCTTCGTGAAGATGAAGATTTTAACCAAAAGCACAGTCTTGTAAAAGTTTGAAAAAATTCTCGACGAAAGTTTCGGTTCATGAAACAGTACGTTACAGGATTACAACAAGACGACACATAAGACAACAAATGCAAAAATGATATATTAACATATCCTATTCCTTTATACACGAGATCAGGCTTAAAACTCGATATTGTATTTATAATGTATATAGGTGTCCAGCAGATAAAAAACTCCAGAACAACAACAACCAACAAAGTCGTAACTCTTTTCTGTATTGCAACTCTACGTTGTAAGTTAGGGCCATCCATACTGAGAGTAACGTTGGGTGTACCATCCGAGTTGCTGCTTTGACGCATGGACTGGAAGTTGGATGTAATTGTTGAAGATCTGGTTGAAACATCATGCATTGGGATGTGCCCCCTCGTCCATTTTGTTGCACATTTTGGTGGGCTACACATAGCACAGTTGTCATCAGAAGATTCTGGAGTGTTGTAGAAATTTAAGCTTGGAGACGAATCATCTATACAAGGTAAAAGATCACAAGTCAATTTATGTTCATTAAAAAAATAAAATTTTTAATTGACAAGCATGACGTTGTGAGCAATGTTGAAAATGCATAGTTTAGTTTGGAACTAGGTTAGAGTTTTTGTATCATCAAGATAAAATAAATCGTTTTTTTAATTGCATTGCTTTGTGATGTAATAAAAATGCTAATAGATCTAAGCGTATTTTCTTAGGTTACGATTTTTAAAAACTGTACTTACCTAAATATATTATGCAGTGAAAAATTTTATTTAAGTAAAACGCTGAACCGTAAAGACAAAAATTGCATTTTTTTAATCCTTAATCTTAAAAATTATGTTTTATACATTAATCTGCATTAAATAATGTAAAACTATCTGTAAACAACAGAAAAAAAAATTGTGCCCCGAAAAACAATTAAAAATTGATTCGTATAGCAACTCAAATTAAGTTATATATCAAGATTTCTCCAATGGTACGGACCTATTTTCTGTAAAAACTATTTTAACAGCTCACAAATATAAGTCCTATTCGTAAACCGAAGACTGAAGATGAACATGAGGAAACAAATGTTTTCTTTTGGAGTATATTTTTGCTCATATTGAGATGACATTTGAGTCAACTATAGTTTGAAGTTCCTGGTGGCTTACTTCCTATCTCATTTCCCTCAATATAATTCTACGTGACACCTAGGCATCCCGTGTGGGCAATAACAAAACATAAGGTGTTCAAGTGTGCAGAGCTCTGATCTAACAAAAATTGTCTAAATCACGTGACAAGACTGCTTTTGCTTTCAGGAATTTGCCAACATCTTCGTTATAGAATACATTTAAGAACCTGTACAGCACTTTTTAAATTTATTCCAGAATAAAGGTCTCAGGAGTTATGGAATTCATTTCAAATCGGCACAAGTTTAAGATACAAGTAATTTCACCACACTCATTAAAAAAAAAAGATCAACACTAAGAGCTTTACTACTGTGTATCTTGGCTCTTACTGTAGCTAATTATCGCATAAATTATTGCAAGCCTACAGACTTCCTGCTAAATACATCCGACTTAAAGGAAAGTCCCCCAAGATACTTGATTACTTAAATGACTGCTTTATTGTATTTAGTTTGCAATAAAAATAATGAAAAGTTGCTTGATTAAGCATTCATCCTCATACTTGTTTCAGTGATATGAAAGCTTTTCTCTTGATTAAAAAAGAAAAAGGCCCGTTCTCAATAGCAATGCATATTTTGAGGCACATTTAAAAAGCTGCTAAAGCTGCCAGTTTTATTGAGGCATTACTAATTTAACGACACTTTATCACACAGTGCACACCAGAAAATACTTCAATACACATATATTTTTATTGTGAATGGTTCAATGATTTTAAGTATTTTATATTATAAAAACTAAACTATTGGTGTAAAAAAGTAACTATATTTAGGGAGCTAATATAGTGAAAAATAAATTTAAGAATTTACTTTTGATACCTGTTTTAGCAATATGTGTAGCAGGAATTTCTTTCCGTAGAACAAGAGCGATACGAAAATAAGCCACTGCCATAACTAAGAGAGGAAAGAGAAGAAGAATTGCATCTAGAAAAATATTGAATCCACTTTCCCACAATCTGTTTGGCCAATTTTCTCTACATTTATACTTTCCTGAAACACAGAAATAAAACATGTTAGGAATCCTAAAATGTAAGCTAAATATTGCTATAACAAAGAGTAAAAAATAAGAATAACAATAGTTATAATCTTGAATTTGCTAAGTTTGACCTTGCTTGAGGACAATTCTAACGAGTATAAGTTACCACAACTTAAATTAGACTTATACTAGTTGCTACAGCATATACTGTTACTAAAGAAAAATGTTGCATACTACTAGCCCTAAAGAATTATGTAGCGATAAAATGGAATCAATATCAATTTAATGCGAATCAACAAGATCAAAAGCTGTGAAATAAACAAATTGCTAAGAAAACAAACATGAGTCAATAAGCATTTTCTGATTGCACTAACGCTAATGGCACACCACATTTAAATGCTAGCAACCCCTTATCCTAATTTCTATATTAATTTTACTTAAAAACTTACTTAAAGTTCTATATTATTATTTGCTGAAAATTTTAAATGATGCAAAAAACTTAAGCTCTAACATCAACACATTGTATTTTTTTAAATACTGCACAAAACAAAGCCAAAAAAAAAAAAAAAAAAGATACACAAAATAAGCAAACTGACGAACATAACCACCATTTAAAGTGTAACATAAACACGTGTTAGGTTTCGGCTTATCTTGTTTCTATTTAAAGAATTGATATTGCTCAAGATCATTGAGCTTCTCATGTCAGACTTGTCTTCTGTTTCAAACATTTTTTTTAATTAACTATGTTGCTTTTTGTGAAGCTTATCAAGTCGGGAAGATTTCAGAACTGTTTTGTGTATTATATTTCCTTTTTCTAGAAATTTTAAGAACTTATATAGATTACTTTTGTTTCAGGGAATGTAAATATTATAACGCAACAATATAATCTCATTGTACTAGTACATTTTAATAAGACGAATACATGGGTATATCAAGCTACTTTGCGAAAAATAAAGGTTCAAAGTGTCACATTGATCTTTGCTTTTCTATAACCTTCTTAGAGACTTTGCTTTGTCAACTAAAATGTTTTTGCTGAGCGAATCTCTACTTTTACCAAAATTTTGGTTCTCCTCAGAGATAAAATCTCCAACTGGCAAATCGTCGAATAAAAAAATGTCGCCACACGTCACTTACTTCTAAATACAAATTCCATATTATTAGCTGATTCGTGCAGAACATTCGCTCATTCCAAGCAAAATTAGTGATTTCTTAACATAGTGTATCTTTAAATAGCATTAAAATATGAGATAAAATTTGTAAAAGCATTAAATTGCTATTGGTTCGACTTCGATATTTCTCGTAGAAGAGTATTTTTTTGGTGCAAAATAACGTCCATCCAGTTTTCCGTTTTTCATGTTTCTCCCATTTTCATAAGATTTTTTTTTTCAAAACTTTTAAACAATTTTTAACACTTTTTCAATATCACAAATGCTTTCGTTTTTCCTCGGTAGATGACAATGAATATTTCTGAACCATTCTTTCATCAAAAATCCGGCATTTTTAAGCACACAGTTTAGGTGTGACTTTTGATACACTTTTCAAAGATAGCGGCATTATTTGTTAGCAATTAAAACACTTGTAAGCGATTTTAGTGTAAGAATTTTCAATTTTCTCTCTTTATTCTGTTTTTGTGACTAGCAAATTTTACAGTTAGAATTATCTTTCCTTTACCGTGTTTACCATATCCTATCGAAAACAAATATATTTAGATTAAAAATGCTTTATGGCCAGAGAAATTCGTTTCAATATGAGTTCGGCAATCACTGTCAGGGGTTGCTTAAATTTTTTTATTGAATCTTAGAACTTGTTTATCACCTTCAACAGATGAAGCACATAGGAGGAAGAAATGCAAAGATCTTACCTGATGGTTGATCTGTTGAAATTGGCATCAATTGTGACACCCATACAATTGGAGTTATGGTAACAAAGGCTGAAATCCAAATCCCAATGATGACTTTACATGCGTGAGAGGAAGTTTGCCAACGACGTGAGCGAAGAGGTTCGCATACTGCATAGAAACGTTCGAGAGAAATGGCTACTAAAGTCCATGCATTCACAGCAACGGTCACACCTATTAGAAGTAAAATGAGCAATTATGTGGAATCATAAAAATATTCAACAATGAACAGATAATTGAAGGGCTTGGGATATGAAGATGTCATGTGACAAAACAGAAATTACGAGTAATTTAAGTCAAAGTTTTATTGTTGCAGATGCTGCAGCTTTTTTGTTTTCTGGTTTTGTCGTTAGTGCGCGTATGAAATTGGTCTAATGACACCTACTTTTTGATGTAACAAGTTTAATTTGCTTATCCGTATCCATTGCTTACCATTGCCCAGAGTGTTCATTATTTAAAATATAACATAGCCCCTTCATCTTCCAAGCCCTTCAATTAAACGAAAAAGCAAATAAAACAACTTTGAAAAGCAAAAATGCGCATTAATACTGCTGACACGTGTTTCGGGGCTACAATGAACGCCTTTTTTAATGTAAAAATGCGAGCTTATGGATGTAAACATCCGACATCCTTTTGTCTTATGTCTGTGTATCCATAAGCTTACATTTTTCCGTTGAAAAAGGCGTTCCTTGTAACGCTGAAACAGGTGTCAGCAGTATTCCTGCACATTTGTGTTTTCAACGTCGTTTTATACATTTTTATTTTTATGCTCAAAGGATTTACGTGTTTCATAAATAAAGTAGTGTAAAAATCAATTTCACATTCACTTTAAAACCACAAAGGAATCTTATGGAACACTATAACATAGATGTTACTCTTCAGATATTTAATGCATAATACTATATACCTATGGAACAGATGATATATCGAAGTCATCATGTTATCAGCAGTATTAAGTTAAGCTAATTTTACTCTACTTTCACCTCGCCGTTTTCATTATTATTTGGATAATCAAGATTTTACTGTGTACTAATTAATCTATTCGAAGGATTGTTAATAGATCGGTGGTAAAACCTGTAGGATAATTTATAGTGTGGAAGAGAATCAGTTACGAAATGTACAGTAAACAGGAGTGAGTTCAATTTCGGCAAAATCGTTTTTTTTCCACGTGTATTCTTCTTTCTTTTCACCACTTTTACTTGCAATTAGTGATTCATTTTAACAAGAGTTACAAAATTGAGAGTAAATCCCGCCTTGAAAAATGTTTTTGCTTGAGATTTCTTTTGTAAGTGCGTGATTCTCGCGGTCTCGTGCTCTATCGGGAAACATATTCGCTAGTTCACCGAAAGACATTATTGTCAGACTTTGAGCCATTCTTGTTTTTATCGTGTTTTCTAGACTGATGAAATTTTGGAAGTGGTCGAAAAATTCGGTTTTATGTCATTCAATTTTAGAAAAAAAAAGAAAAAAAAAAAAAAAAAAAAAAAAAAAAAAAAAAAAAAAAAAAACGGATAATAGAAGAACAACTTAGAAAACGAAACGTTTAGGTGAAATTGAATTTAATGCTGTAGGGACATTCCATGGTAACTTACGTTACATTTTGACCAATTCTTTGGCATTTAGCACCTCTGTGCAAACAAATGATGTTCTGTAAACCTTGTGCAAAAGTGATTTATGAAAATAGCAATCAAATGGGAAATTAAAATGCAAAAATCTTTGATGCATTTAAATTTTACAAAATTTAGCAGCCAAAACTAAAACAGTAACTTACGTTACACAAAATTCCCTCTTTGTGTACCGTAAGTTACTTTTTTATTTTTGGCTGCTAAATTTGTAAAATTTACATGCATCAAAGATTTTTTGCATTTTAATTTCGCTTTTGATTACCGTTTTCATAAATCACTTTTGTACAAGGTTTATAACATCATTTGTTTGCACAGAGGTTCTAAATGCCAAAGAATTGGTCAAAATGTAACGTAAGTTACCATGGAATGTCCCTGTAGGGTTTTAAGAAGTAGCTTAAATGCTTGGCTGAAATTTGTATTTTGCTATTATTCTATTTTTCGTAATAATTTTTTTTCGAGAAGGAATTTGTCCAATCGAATTAAAAACTTAAAGGCATGTAGTGCTAACTGAACACTTTTCCTCGTCTGACCCCGCACCATGGGCGCCCATAAGGGGGGGCAAGGGGGGGGGGGGGGGCTCGAGCCCCCCCCTTGTAAATTAGTTTTTTTTTTGCTTTTAGTACTATTTATTCAGAAAACATTTTTTCTTCACCCATTAATGAATAAGTTATCAAAAATGCCAAATTTTAATAACTCTAATCTGCACTGAAATCGCTTTCAGATTTATAACTAGGGATGCACCGATTAATCGGCCACCTTGCGATTATGAATAATCGGCAAAATCGTGCCGATTAATCGGCCTAAAAATATTTTTTTAATTTTATTCTTAAAGTATACCTTCACAAAGAAACTACGATGAATAATTTTATTAACAGTAATAATAATCCTCACAGTTGATATAAAGTTTTTAATAAATTATTTTCTCCTACTTTGAATAAATATGCATAGACAATGTTCCAACATTTTTCATGTGGCGACAGTTTCCTCCTTAGTACAGTGTTTTAGATAACCTCTACTTTTCACAAAGAATAAAAGTCTTGAATTAAATTTCTATTAATTAATAAAAATATTAAATTAAAAGTACTCCTAAATTGGAGTACAGACTCCCTTCCCCTTTTTCTGAATTTTTACTCCAATTAACGTAATTAACAATGTGTTAATGTGATGTTATGGACAATAATATGAAAATTGGTTTTAAGAAATTTGATAAAATATTAAAATTATTTTGTGAAAATTGGGAAAGTGGAAAAAAATCTTCTCTTGGAAATAAATTACTTACTATTTCTAAACTCTTAATGGTATCAGATAGAAAAAACAGTGATGGTAAAATTGGTAGTATTAAGAACAATCATCCTTATCATTAATCGGCCGATTATAAACAGCCGATTAATCGGTAATCGGCCAATTTGCTTATCGGTGCATCCCTAATTATAACATTGTGTCTCTTCCTACATTCTTCCATAGAAAAACAAAGGCAGATTCGCTGGTCAACCAAAGCCCCATTTGCATAGGAAATTCTCCCTTGCTGCGGACTAGCGGTTAAGCTAAAGAGTGGGCGATCCGAGAATAACTCAGCATTTTTTGACATTTTTGGAAAAAAAAAAAACTTTTTTTTTTCTGTTTTACATTACAAAATCATTTTGGGGAGGGAGGGACGACGGGCCCAAGCCTGTTCTGGAGTCTTTGAAAATCATTAAAAACCTTTTTGAAACTCCTTAAAAAGTGATTAAATTATATTTCTTATCAAATAAACAAACTATAAATCAGCTAAATGGCCGATTACTCTTTTGTTAATCATTTTTTAAATATTTGCACTATTTCTGTCGGTGAGTTGGGAAACTGTTCAAAAACTACTATGTAACTATACTGAAAATCGATGTAAGCAAGTGATGATTTGTTTACCTTTTCTTCTCCCTCGTTCTTCCCCTCTGTCGAATAATGTCAATTGTTTGTTAAACTACAAAAAAAAAAAAAAAAATATTTTGATTGATCTTAATTTGCAAAAGAATGCAGAACATTAAAAAAAATGCGTTTGTCTATTTTCCAACATATTTTTGAAGTCCCAATTGCCTCTTACAAGGCCTCAAAATGCGGATTTTTAAAACATTTTTTCAAAAATTTCCCCGGGGGAGAAACCCCCGGACCCCCAAAAGTTACGAATATTCTACCCCACTTAAAAGAGTTCAGTTCATTGCATCTCTCTTTTCATCCCCCTACCACAATAAAGGTCTCCTCAAACAATTAACATCAAAAAAATATAATAAAAATAAATAAATTAAAAAAAAAAAAAACACACACACACATACACACAAGAACACAAGCGGGGAAGGGGGAAATAAATTAGAAAAGGGCTTATAAAGCACAAAAATGTGTGTGTTTGGTCAATGTGCGAAATGGGCACTCCTCGAAATTTTTTTTCTGGATACGGCCTTGCGACGCACATGCATGAATTATCTGTAAGCGGTCAAAATGTGTTTAGTAATCTCAATAACTATTACGTCAGAGTAAATTACAAAAATTTGTCTCTTAACGAGTCTAATACTTTCATATTCTTAGTAAATCAAAGAAACACACACACTATATATGTGTAGTATATCTTTTATCTGAAAACTATGAGAAAAATATCTGAGCCCCCCCTTAAAATTTCGCATATGGGCAATTCCACGGTAACTTTCGTTACATTTTGACCAACGCTTAGGCATTTAGCACCTCAGTACAGACAAATATTGTCATACAAACCTTGAATAAAAGTTTTCTATGAAAATGACAGTCAAAAGCAAAATTAAAATGCAAAAATATTCGATGCATTAAAATTTTTCAAAATTTAGCTGTCAAAATTAAGGCAGTAACTTACGTTACACAAAAAGGGAATGACATAATATGAAAATTGGTTCGAAGGCAAATTTCTGCTCTATTACAGCTGTTTTCTTGTTTGAAGTATAATTTATCAGTTCCTTATAATGCTCAGGAATTGATTTTCATTAATTTAAAAATTTATTTCAAAAATTGGGAATTATGGGAATTTTTGACTGGGTAACTTACGTTACAGTAACTTACGTTACAAAATTTACTTACAGCCAAATATTTATTGCAAAAATTAATGAATGTAAATTACAGCTTAGTTTAGATCAAAATATTGAAAATTAACAATTATAAATTGAATTTATAGAAATTTAATACCAAATTCAATGAACAATCGAAAATATTACATAACATAAAACTTTTAAATGCATTTAGTCACTGTTATTAACAAGTTCAGGTAGGTTCAATTTTTCGAATCACGTTTTCTCATAATAAATTTCATCTATCGTTTCTGGCCATATATAATAGGTTCCAACAGCAGCCATTATTTTTACTTTAAACTCGTTTTCTTCAATAATTGTCACAACTCAAGGATACAATGTATTTTCGTACTTCATCACACACCATTCACCGGCTTTTATCTCTGTTTTTTCTTCTTGTTCCTTGAAATACTTAACTAAACGAAACCCCACAGTTTGTCCATTTCTAGTTCTCAAATGTTGATTGTCAATGTGCGGATCTTCAGAAAATAGTTTTGATAAATTTCGCTTTTTCTGACATATTTTAGTACCATCACGAGTGACTTTTATTTTCGAATCTGGAATATCCACATGACTTTTCACATACCCCTTTTACAGCGCACCTTTCTGCAGAGTTCAGTGGCATTTTAATGCAGAATAAAATATTTTTTACCTGTAAGAGATAAAATATTTTTATATTTGTTTTTTCCAAAACATATTTCAAAACTTTAAAGCATAACAGAAGTCCATTTCTGAATAATTTTTAGTAAATTACCTCTTAAATATTCCGAATGCAGTGATATAGTTTACAGATAATTAATATCTTAAAAGCCAAAAAGAAACATGTAATTTATAATAGAGGTGTATTGTAATCTTATTAACAAATAGAGATATTTTAAGAAATATGATTAATTTAAATTAAGTAAATACAGTACATTTAAAGGAATTCTTGAATAAATTACTTCTACTAACCACATAGGTTTATTTCACAATTTACTTTCTTTATAAACGCAAGTATTTAAGTCCTACTAAGGTAACTTACATTACCTGCATATTTCGGTAACTTACGTTGCACATTTTGATTGTAGCACAAAAAATTAAATAAACAATATTTAAAAAAAACTTTAACTATTTGCTTAATACACACTTATAAGATAGAAAATATAGCATTGTTAACATTGCATTGCCCTTTCTTTATGCACATCATGAACTTTAATATCTTTTTGGTAACTTACGTTACATAGAACAGTGCGTTTTTGAAGTTTATATAAATCACATAATTTAAGTGAAAACATTCGTTTAAGCAATTCACAATATTGAATTAAAGTGTAATAATCAATATTCTTCCTTTAAAACAGTTATCTAAAGCAAAAAATTGAACCTTACCAACGTTGAAAGATTGATCATTTGCCTTACCAAAAATTAAATATTCCATTTCCAACTTCAAAGGGCTGCCAAACTAAAAATACTACATTCTTGACAAAATATTGGTATAAATAATAAACTTCAAACATTTTTAAATAAAAAAATATGCAAAACAGATGCATTGCTGCAGTTTTATTTTTCCAACGCTTTTCCACACTTGCATGGAATTGCCCATATGGGCGCCCATGCCCCGCACCCCCTATTCAGTAAAAATAACTAGAGTTACTGAAATGGAGGGGGGATGGGGGAATTTATGTAAGTAAATATAGCCTGAATTTTGCAATTTTAGATAACTTTTAAAGTGATGAGATAGAAGATGTCTTTTTTGTATTCAGCGCTTACGAATCCGTAGAGATGAAAGTTTAAACCTTTTAGAGTTAGAGTCTTTGAACATGAATATTGCACCTTCTGCAAAACATTTCAGTTTTATAAGATAAAATTAATGGAAATCCCTGAGAAAATGTTTTTATTTATTTGTTCATGTGTTTTTTTCAGTTATAGGAAAGCAGTTATTTAAAACTTGTTTAGAAATGTTTTTCCTCAGTACATTCCTAGATGGCGACACCATATAGCACCTTTGGAAAAAAAAGTAAGATTTCGAGATTATTGTCATTTTTTTGATCTATGAATAAAATAATGTCATTTTTCCCAATATATTTTTGACATTCCCTATCACACTCACATCCCCTCTCACTTTGCAAGCTCTGCCTCCTTGTCACCTGTCACATTGAGTCACACTAAAGTCACTCAAATATATACTAGCAGCTTACAGAAACAAAGCATTTTGTATTACTTTTAAAAAAATTTAAATTACTGTAAACAATGTGTTTTTTTGAGCATTCAAAAGTTGAATAATCTTAATTTACTTATCTGCACAGAGATAAATAAAATACAGATGCTATGATTTGCATACTTTTCGTAATTCATCGAGACTAATTTAAACAAGATACACTTAAATTTAGAATTAACTGTTTTGTAAATAAAAAAGAAAAGAGAAAAACCTAAACAATATTTTTTGGTATTTTGTTGTAAAATAAAAATAGTCATAACAATAATATTTGAACACATTTTATTGAACACAGATGCTCATGTTATTACTACCTGTTGCAAAAGTAATTATTTAAAATGATACATTAAATTTAATAACAAAAATAATAATTAAAAAAAACCTCTCTACTTCGTCTTATATTTATCCAAGTTTTCATACTATTTTTCTAGGTCGAATTCAGCTTCAGGTTGTAGAGGGTCATTGTTAAAATATGATACTTTCCAAATTGTTTGGAGATTGGTCATAAGCAAGGCTGCAGAGTAGGAGAAAAACTGACCGACTCAGTAATTTTAGAACCTTCCACTCCGACTCTAACTCCTTATAGTCCAGTCATTTGGTAGTTTTACTTGAAAAGTTTTCCAGGAGTTTTGAAAATTGGTAGATTTATAGATTTTGATATGCTCGTTTCGAATTTCTACTTTGCCACCTCGTATCTTTGCCGTTCACGCGGCCATATTGAAAAAAATGGCGTCTAAAAGAGGTATTTAAAGAATATATCTTTTTTGACTTATTGTACGATAAAAACGTTAGCGTACAAATTGAACTAGAGAAAATTTCCTACAATTTATGTCATTACAACTTTCTCGTAAAATCAATACTTTTCGACGTACGAGCGTCGCAAAGTTATTATTATCACGAATTATCGCAAAATAACTCGATTCCATAGCACCTTGAGGTAGAGTAAGCGGCGCGTTTTTTTTTAACGCGGTTTCCTAGTAGTCCCAATCCACATGTAATATATAATTCGGAAGTTTAGTGCAATCTTCTCCCGTTTAGATGTTTTTGATGGGTTAGGAGTTGCTGATTCCACGTCTTCCGCAGTGATTGAGACGTCATAGACTAAAGTTTTTCCGGCATCATCTGCAATGGGATCATCAAACTCATCGTGAGCTTCTTCCTTTTTAATTTCATCATTCGTTAACTCTAAAACCGTCTCCATTTCTTTCTCTTCATCGCTATCATGAACTTTGCTAATCCTCATAATTATCACCGGTAGAATTTAGATATAACGGAGCAATTTAACCTGGTTCTTTGACATCCTTTTCTGCATTTGTGAGAAATGACAATGAGTAATAATAAGGATTGTTGAGCTGGGGTTCAAGCGTCATAACAGGAATTAACCTATTCTGATTTCACTCCCTCCCCCCACAATTTCTCTGGGTTTTCTTCACTCCCACACCACTGCTGAATCTGGAGACAGGTTTGAAACGTCTAGCAGCTGCTTCTGTTGGAGGTAGGTATGCTATATTAAATTTACTTTATATGCTGATTTTAAAAAAGCATTTATATCTATAGTCGCTTGAAGTCGTGTTTTTATTGCTTTTTTTACTTTTCACTTCACTGAAACCGTATAAGTCAAGAAGGACGTGTTCTTCAGCCTCAAAAATAACCTCTGATCAGCGCTTGGATGTTTGAATGCTTTGAGAGACTTTCCAAAATTTGGCTTTTTTCGTAATACATTAAGAAACTTCATTTTTCCTTGATTGAAAAGGGCACGTGTTGTATTTCAGCCACTAAAAGCATGCAAGAATAAAATATGATCTGCGGCTGTCTTATCTATGATAGTGTCAGTTGAATATATTTGCTGCGAAATTTTTCCTTCTCCTAGTTTTTGCATATATATGTTAGATTGCTTGGATAGAGCTGCCAACAGACTACGATGATCTTTGCCGACAACAATTACGGAATCGAATGCGGATGAAACACTCATTGCAGTATTGATTATTAAAGTATCTTCTTATGTATTTTGTTTGACCACAATATTCTCTGCATCAAATTTTGTCTTCAACATTCTAATGAGCCGATTTTTGTCTGCATCAATTCCCAGAAATTTAGTTTGGTCAACAACATTGTTACTGTGGTCAAACAATGTGCAGAAGATGCGGACACTTTAATAATTAATACTGCAATAAGTGTTTCATCCGCATTCAGTTCCGTAATTGCTGTCGGCGAAGATCATCGTATTCTTTTGACAGCTCTATATCCAAGCAATCTAACTTAATATGTGCAAAAACTAGGAGAAGGAAAAATTTTGCAGCAAATATATTCAACTGACACTATTGTAGATAAGACAGCCGCAGATCATATTTTATTCTTGCATGCCTTTAGTAGCATATGTGTGTGTGTTCACCCTTCAATTCGAACATAAAAATGGAGTTTGGAGCTTTTCTCTGTAATTTCTCAGCATGGATTAAAAAAAAACTCTTTTATAATTAATTCTACTTAAAACAAAAAATTAACTTTTTTCCTGTCCTTTAAACTTTACCCTAGTTTTAACACTTTTTGAAGTCTACGTTATTATATAAAAGCAAAAATTGAACAAATAATCTAAATGCTGATTTTCTAAATTATTACGTTATTCAATTATTTGTAAAATTCATTCAATTACGTGTTTCATCACAAGGCACGAACAATTTCTTTTGTCTATCGCAACTACGTAGTATGAGTCTTGTTGAAAAAGTATGAGGGACTTGGGCGGGGGGGGGGGTAGATATTTGCAGATTTAAACATACATTTTATCGATATTGCAAAAGGCTTTAAAATTAAAGTGGAATGCCTCCGTCTTCCCTGGACAATACCACTGTGCATTGTGCAATAGTATACAAAAGAAAATAAAAATCAAATTGAAATGAAAATTAACAATGTTAACTATGAAAAGTTAAAAACTTTCGAGTTTTGACTTAGAGCTGTATGAAATTATTCTAATATTGCGCAGATGACACTGAACTCGGTCTTTGTCACCGGATGTTGCGCCACGTTTCTAAGTGTATACAAGATCAGTTCCCTAATTTTGCATGCACTTGACGATTTGAATTACATCTTTAGATAAAAAAGAATAGTTAAATTATATCAAAATAATTATTTCGCTTTCCAGTATAAATGGTTCAAAAAATTATAAAAATTTATTTTAGAGTACAAAACTATTTATTTTCCGAAATGGTACGTCTTTTAAAAATTATGTATTCAGTAAATTGTTTAATCTTAAAAACATAAGGACAAATACAAAAGTACTTTCCTTATGTTTACGTTTTTTTTTTCATTTTCTTTATTATTTTAATTTCAGTTAACTTGCTCTTTTACTTTTATTTGGAGTTTAAAATTCTTCTGCAGGTAAATGATTCTATGTAATTTAGACACTGAAAAAAAAATCATAAATAAAATCAAAGACATTCCTAGAAAATAATGGGCAGCTAACATGCCTAAATTCTGGCAGTGACATATCTAACAAACACAATAAAGTTTCCAGCTTTAAGACAGTAACCGTTCTGAAAATAATCAGGAATTGTTTGGAAGCATTCACACAGAAACCTTCCCAACAATATCCAGTGAATTTTCTGATTTAGATTTATTTTTCGTATGGTCTTGGTGACTATTGTGGAATGCAAGTAATTAGCGAACTGCATATTTGCGAGCAATTCTGCTAAAACTGGTGTACAGAGACTGCATGTCACCCTCGTTAGGTTCTCAGCCAATTTGGAAGGGCCGTAATTTTGCTGAAGGTAAAACAATTTTTTATAACGCTTATTTTATTTATTTATACATTATTATTTTTTTTTTTTTGAGATTGATAGCGAAACATATTTTTTGCAATAGTGAGAAGCTGCATGTGTTCATACAACATGCAGCAATTAAGGAAATCATTTTACAAAAATGTTTGATTTTCACTGGGAAATAGTGGAAACCCGTTAGGTCCTAGAGCCCAATAATAATGTAACTTTCCGGATTTTTTTTCGCTATGTAATTTGTGTTAGTAGGTTTTAACTTGGTTAGAAATATACTAGAAAACAGAGCTTAATGAACGTGTAATAATTATGTCGAAACATGACCTCCAGTGCATAATTATACGTATAAGCTTAATAGCGGTTTTTTATTAAAAGAAAAATAATATAAGTTTATATTTTAGTCAAAAATTAACTCTAATTTCTTGTTTCTCTTATACTCAATAAGAAGTAGTAACTAAAAAAAAGCTAAAAACTAAATTTGAGGCTTTACGAAGTAATTTCGCCAAATCGATACAACAATTTTATTTTGAGCTTTCAAAATGTGCCATCGACATATGAAAACATACGTTAAACCTCAAAACCCTTCTGTAATGTCTTCCAATCATCGGCGTTTAAGAAAACTTTTTGGCAAATGTTAAGGTCTATAAAATTTATCGGGCGGGAAGCAGTTACAAAACAATGCGATAAATCAATACCGAACTTCAAGCTAGACGATGTTATTTATGATTTCTACATGCTGAGAGATTGTTATTGGCAGGACATTGACAAGACATTTGAAGCATCATTGGACTTGAATAAAAGATGCAACGATAAGTGAATTTAAGCAATTTTGTTGAATGGTACTTTCTAAACTACCAAATAAAGAACTTCAATCAAAGTTTTCATTCAATTGATCAACTTCAATAACTAACTTAAGTATTTTAAGTTTGCAAGTCGTCTGTGCAGGAAAAAAAAAACAATATCGGTGGTAAAGAAAGCTGAACTTTTTTGTAGAAGTACTTTTAAAGATTGATTAACTAGAATACAAGGTTAATATTTTGACAGAATTACAGATAATTCAGTTTAAAAATGTTCAACTTTGCGGATTGGATCTTGAATTTAATTCAAAGCAAATAATGGTAAATGACTATGAACTTATTTTTTCATAGAACTTGTTTTATAATACACTAGAAGTTAAATTAGAACAGCTATTTCAATGTGTATTTAAATAATTTATTCTGCACTTATATTTGATTCTGGCAATATTGTAAAGGTACATTGCACCTAAGCTCATATTTTTACATTATTTTTAGGAAAAAATAAACTAAAAACGTAATCTCAATTTTTTAAAATTTGAAAGAAAAACTTTTTCGACACAAAAAGCAATTTTTAGACTGCAGGTCAATTTTTTGTCAATAGCCAACACGATAAGCTTTAAAATTAGGGATAAATCACGGAATTTGAAAAAGAAATGAGAAGTTCTTGATGGTAACGGAAAAACAGGCACGGAAAATATTGCATAGGATTTCTTGCTTTATTATTGAATACATATTACATTATTATTCCTGTTGTTGATATATTAAAAGTTGAATTTGAACACGTACATGCAGTTGTCATTAAAAATGCCCAGTGATTTTTCCGTTATGTGTATGGTGGGGATTTTTTTTCATCTGCAATTATTCTCAGTTCTATTACTATTTTTTTCATAATCTTACTTTGGTTCAAAAAGTTTCATTGAAGTTGGTATCTCATAGTTTCTAGCAAATTGAAAGCAAACATGGAGAAAAACTGCGTATTATTATTAAATATTGTATTTAGAAAGTGTATAGTGTAAATCAAAGAATCAAAACTGTTCGCCAATTTTTTGTAAAAAAAATGGCGTTGGTAGTTAAAATTACTCTTAGACTGAATGATATCTTTTGCCCCCTTCTCTCCACTTCTATTCCTCAGTCCTTACATTGAGATTGTAAAAAGTGGATTTTCTTTCAATTTTCAGTTATTTTCAGTTCATAAAATAGAATAATAAATTGTATTATTTATAATTAGCTCGTTTGAACGTATGTTCTTCCTAAAACTGCTTGTGCTCATAAATTAAAAATTCTTAAAATCGAAGGTTATTTGCATTTGTGTGAATACAACACATTTAATTCATTCACTTCGAGAACTTTTGCTACAAAAACTTATACCAATGTAAACCTTAGATGTAATCTTAAACTTGAATTAAAAAAAAATCTTTATATCAAAGGTCCCAATTTTTACGTACAAGAAAATACACGCGGTAAAAGTTTCATAAGGCTCCTCTATCCCAGTTTTAGTTATTGTATTTGAGAAAAGTTTCAACTTTCTCCTTCCGGTGACCAAAAGTTGAGTTTCAAGTCTCTTTAGGGCAAAACACGTTCATAACCATTTCCAAACGTCATAAATAATGAAAAATTCAATTCTAAGAAAACAGACGGAAAAAAAAGTTCTGTAGTACGTGAAGTTTGTTTTATCTTCTTTTCTTTTCCACCAGCAAAAAATCTGGAATCGAAGTAACTTTTAACTGACGATTTTTTAAGAAAAAACATGATTTGTAATATTGGTTATTAACTTGAACCAAGTCATATACATAAGGCTAAAAAGAGGGTATCACTTAAAGTGATACCGTGTTAACTGTTATTTAAAAACCAATTTCATGTAAATCTAAGTCTTTTTGAAAGACAACTTTTAAGTTATAAAAATATCGGAACGAATTGTTATGCATGTAAAATGAAAAAGACAAAAATTATTTTTAATGCTTTTGAATATAACTTGAAAAGAAAGCTAATGATCTTAAATAAATAAAGGATATAAAACCGCTTTCGAAACAAATTATAAAAGTTTTAATTTATTATCATTCCATCGCTGTGGTAAATATGAATAAATAAGTCATAATTATAAATGAATATTCTGTCATACGTAAGTAATTAGCTGAGAATAGTAAAACTTTTTTTTGAAACACAAAAAGCTTTAAGAAGAATTTGGAGTAAAAAACATTTTCAAAGAAAGAACTTAATGCACAATTCATTGACATTAATTACCTTGCAATAATCACGCTTCATTAATTACACTATATCAACTTTTTACACACAAAAAAGATGCCGAGGATTTTTTCTTCTACTACATCTTAGTATTCTGCTGTTTTGAAAAGGGAAAATGTTTAATTTTTCAAGTTTAGCGTTAGATTTTGAAAACTGAGATGACAATTTCATGTTCAGTGTTAATATATAATTTAGTCGACGATTGTATTTTTCTAAGTAAATATACATTGCAGAAAAAAAATTGGTAAATTGAAGTAGTGCTCCATAAGAGTGCATTTGAAAAACTCTAATTCTTTTTGAGTTTCCCGTTAAACTTGTCGATAGTTCATAAATTATTGATTTATTTTTATCTTTCAATTTTTGTACAATGAGGATTACTTACTTACATCTTAGCTTTCATTTATTATTTTTAGCTTAGCTAACTATTGACTTTTCACCATGTTATTTTAATGTAATGTTATTTTAATGTAAGTTATGTGTCAGAAATATAAATAAATATCAAAGAATGTATAAGAAATTTGTGTACTATTAACTGTATGAATACCTATTTTAATATCTTAGTTGTTATTAAAAAAATTCCCAATACATAGCCTTCGTCAGTGTGCTTCAAATACTTCTCAGTTTCTACCCGTCTGCGGCAGTAATTTAATGATCCATACATTAATTAATCTCCTTTTTCTTCGCGGTGCGCGTCAAACTGAATCTGATTTCGCTTGAGCTGGGCTAAAGTCAACTTTTTCTTCGTTCAACTTCTACTCAGTCCAGTTTCGCTTGATGAAGAGAAAATAGATACTGGAAATCTGCCAGTGGCGTTTGAATTTTAGGAGCAAGGAAATAATCACAGAAGCTTAATGTTTGATAAACTAATACTTT
This sequence comes from Uloborus plumipes, assembly GCA_038373865.1. Classification (NCBI taxonomy): domain Eukaryota; kingdom Metazoa; phylum Arthropoda; class Arachnida; order Araneae; family Uloboridae; genus Uloborus; species Uloborus plumipes. Next base: position 138,099 of record JAXGGA010000996.1, read on the forward strand.
CGCTAATTGAAGTCGAACAAAGATGAGGCTGGAAGTATAATGTTTCCCGAAATATTACGAATCTTAAGTACCTGAATCGCCTCTCCGCTAACTTTGGTTCTCGAGGAGATAAGGATATATGCAGACAGTTAGACGAACACAGATTTTGTAGTAGAAAAATATCCGTTTCTTAGTTACTAGAGATTGACATCTTACTGATTTTTTTATGAACGTATAGTTTGGTAGGTTGTTATTCAACCTAAGTCTCGTTAAGCAGATGTTTTTACGTCAACAAAACTAGAAAATAATTTTAAAAAAAAATCCCGTAGAAATAAGCTTTTTACCTTGCCGATTTTTCATAGTTTTCCCTAAAAGAGTTATTTTGAAATTAATTTAATTCTTTATTTAAAAAAAAAAGTTTACAGCATTAAGTCAAAGGTATGTTTGAAAATGTCTCTAATATATTGTCGGTGCGCATAAAGTAAGGTCATTTATTTCTTGCAAAACTTCTTGTTTTTACATGGAAATGTAATTCAAACAAATAAAGCTGATAAATACTAAGTACAAAGCTAAATGTATTGTTTTATGTCTAAGATAAATAAAACCTTCTTTGCTATTAGTTTGTATTTATGTTTCTAGCACGAATGTATTTTATTTCCTTATTCTCTCATATTAATAGTAGAATATTTTGGATACCAATGAACGATAAATCCTTCTTTCGCTATTTAGAAGTACAGTCACGCATGGACATTATCCTGAATGATCTTACCGCATTTGTTACAAGAATTATTGAGATTGCAGTTGATATGGATAATAAAAGTTACATTGCAGGAGTTAATCTGTGCAAAATATTATATACGTAATATACGTATCTAATATTTTACACAGTACTATAATTTGAGACGATTTTTTCTTTCTTTTTTTATATAACACTTTGAAGCAATGACGACTAAATGTACTATGTTTTATTAAAAATTGAGTTTTTGTTTCATATTAATTTTTTATTTCAAGTTTATATTTTATTTGATGATTTCGAATCGCAACATTTGTTGTAAAATTCAATTTTAACTCTTAACAATTTAATGATCAATATACAAGAGAACTTAAGTTTGGAATTCATTTTTTTTCAAATATCCAAATGCAATTAATTGATAAATTATATTGAATATGTGTGTGTCTGTGTGTTCTCTTTCTTAGAAAGACAATATGTGTATTTTTGGTAAACTGCAAAAATTTGCAAATCATCTTAATTTATTTTAGAGGTATTGAGGCATAAATTTGTAAATTTGAAAAAAATTGTCATTATGTAATTATTTTTCTTAATTCTCTTTAATTTTGATTTACGAATCAATCGATTAACTATAATACTTAATTAAATGTATCATATAAAATCGAAGGAAATAATAAATGTGCTAAAATATTAAAAATATTATATTATTATTATCATTATTTTTTAATATTCATCAACTAATTTTTGAAATGAGTTTCAATTAAACTTAAGGAATAAAACATGTGAAGTTTAAAATATTCATTTTCAAAAAATTAGTCACCTACAATATTAGAAAAATTGCATTTTGTATCATTTTACCCTTAGTCTAGCACGGGGTGGCCTACCTTTTTGGGAAGATGCCACATTCTCTAGTAAAAAAAGTTGTGCGTACCACTCCATTTTTTCAATATACTGAAAAAGGCTGAATTTAGACCTAACGGGGCCCTAAGCTATTTTAGATATGTGGCCTCTTCTGTAGTCTGGACAACTTTGTCGGAGGCACAACAGGCTATATTTTGTCACTATGATTCTTTTTCGCCAATACAGAAATCCATGCCTTTTTTCGTTTTTTAATCATTATGCTGTCTTTTCCTGTTTTAGATTGACCTTAGAGGAGAATAGATATTAATGGAGAATGTTGCAATGACCATTTTAAGTGGGGGATAGAATATCCACAATTTTGGAAGATCCGAGGGTCTCTCCCAGGGGAAATTTTTAAAAGAATTGATATAAAATTCTGCATTTTAGGGCCTTGTAGGGGGGGGGGCAGTAATTGGTACCATAGAAGTATCAGGAGGGAAAAAAAGAAAAATAAAAATCTTTTTAAGTCATGATTTTTTTTAAATGAAGAGATCAATCAAAATTACTTGTGCTTGTGCTTCTACAAATCTCTGATATTAATGGACAAGGAAGAAGGGCTTCGGAGGGAAAAAGGAAAAAGAAAACGCATGCTTACATCGACTTCCGATACATAGTTTGTGCTCGATCGTCTTCCCAAGCCACAGATAAATACAATCCTGAATTAAATGTCAAATTATCAATAGAAAATATGCATAGAAATTATTTATTTATATTTTAAAAATTGTGTCAAGACAGAAAACGAGAAAATAACATCCCGGCCATTCTTACTATTAGTGGTTTGTACATGTGGATAAGAACTACAGTTGAAGTACTTTTTAAGGAGTGTCAAAGACCTATTTAATTATTTTCGAGGACTATAGAAAAACTAATATTATGTAATACACTTAATTTGCACTTTCTTGTTATTGACATACTAGCTGCGTGGCCCGGCTCTGCCCGGTATACCTTGAGAATAAAATTTATGTCAAGTAAGGCGTGTCTATAGAAGTCCCGATTAGATTAAAGTCGACATTTTGCGCAGTACCAAAAATGAATCTATCGCCAAAAAAGTTTTAAATCCCCGCTACAGGAAAAGCAAAAATAAGAATTATATTTGTTTATGTTCAAGAACAAAATGGCAACACCTTTTTGTTATCAATAATTTATTTCCAGCTATTTAATTTCTTTCACGCTCGTGCAGACGATTTTTATAAATTCAATTTAAAGTGGATATTTCCAAATTTTCAAATGCCCATATCTTTCTTCATGGTGGAGATATCGATTAGTGTTTTTGAAAGCCTCTGGAATGAAACTTTCCTATCAGGTATTTTTTGCGTTCTTTCGAATGAGACCAAGATAGAGAAGATCCGATAAGTATTTCGCTAAATAGAGCGAAATTCGAACGTATCGGTACTCTTTTCCCGCTCAAAAACCACCCTATGATCTTTCCCGGGTGCCCAAGTATTTCCCTGCTAAATTTGGTCCAGATCCGACGTAAACTGTGGATTTGTATAAGGTACACACACACACACACACACACACACACACACACACACACACACACACACACACACATATATATATATATATATATATATATATATACATACATACATACATATTCTTTGTTTTATTTATATGGATGAATATTTGACTGTATCATTAGTTACTTACAATATACTAGTTCAGACAATTTGTGTGTGCCAGCCTCCTTGCCCATGTCATGACGTACGACTATAGTTCTAGATAAAGCAACTATATTGATTCTTCCTTGTTAAAGATATGATATTTATAATTGAATCTATAAATTAACTGAGGAAGTTAGATTTTACAGGTTTTCGGAACATGTGGTTATAAAGCTGCTAAAAACATTATTTTCTTCTAATTGTTTTTCTTTTTTTTTAATTTTCAGCAAGTCTTTGCATGCCACTCTTATTACTTACGTGCCTCATTGTGGATGCGCATTGTTTCTTCCTGGTCTATGACAACCAACCACTTGTTTGTAACTTTTGCACTGGATCGTAATGAATGTCATGGATGGTAATGACATTTTAAAATATTTCACTTCTTAAGAAGTAACATATGGCTACCTTGGTTAAAATTTCACATGTTATGAACAAAAACCAGCTATTTTAAGCAAAAAAAAAAAAAAAAATGCTAAAAGTAACCTATTAAGAATAAGAATGGTAATGAAAGCGTGTTGGTAATGAATATGTTAATGGTATGGTAATCGTATATGGTAATGAAACGTATTTTTTATGCTTACTTTGACCTTAAATACACTTATGGCCCTACTCCACATCAGCGGAAAACGCAAGCGTAAAGCAGAAACGTAAAATGGATTAAATGGTGTTCCTTTGGAAAGTACATGGATTTTCGGTTTCTGCCTTCGGTTTCGGTCGCGTTTTCCGCTGATGTCGAGCAGGGCCCTTAATCAGGAAGCCTAAAAATTTTTACTCGTAAAATTCTTATTTTATTAACGAAATTATTAGGACTGCTACTAAAACTGTATATCTATCTTTCTATATTTATCGTTAATAATATATTTATCTATATTTAGCGTTAAAACACTAAGTTTGATCGACAATAGTATATACGTTAACGTTTAACCCTTTATGCCCCGACGGGACTCAGAAGTCCCGCGTATCTTAATGTAGTACACTGCTCGACATTGAAAATGCAACACTAAGAAGGAGTGGTCAGAAATTGATGAAATTTGGTAAGAAGACAGAGACAGCACGGAACAATAAGTGATATTTATTTCAAAATAAATAAGCAAAATTTAGAGCGAGGACGGCGTCGGCTCAGTAAGAAGTAGGACCACCGCGGACAGCGATGCACGAAGAAACACGTCTAGGCATGGAGTCAATAAGCCTGCGGATAGTGTCCTGAGTGATGGCACTCCATTCCCTTTCAACCATTTGCCACAGTTCGTCCTCTGAACGAGGCAGTGACAGGTTCTGCAAACGGCGTCCAATCACGTCCCACACATGTTCGATTGGTGACAAGTCAGGAGAGTATGGTGGCCAGGAAAGCATCTGTACACCTCGTAGAGCATGTTGGCTTATTCGAGCACTGTGAGGCCGGGCGTTATCCTGTTGAAAAATTGCATTTGGCAGGCCCTGAAGGTAGGGGATTGCCACCGGACATTATCTACATATCGTTGGGCTGTCATAGTGCCCCGAATACGAACTAGAGGTGATACGGAATTGTATGCAATAGCGCCCCAAACCATTATGCCACGTTGTCGCGCTGTGGGGCGTTCCACAGTTACTGCCGGATTCGAGCTTTCTCCACGTCGACGCCACACACGTATGCGATGACTATCGCTGGACAAACAGCAGCGGGATTCATCTGAGAACACTACGGTTTGCCATTCTGCCATCCACGTCGTTCTGGTCCGGCACCATTCCAAACGTTGGAGTCTGTGCTGTGAGGTCAATGGCAGTCTTCTTAGCGGGCACCGTGATTGCAGGCCACGTGCAACCAGTCGACGGGAAATGGTTCTGGTCGACACAGGAACATCCAGGGTACCTTGCACGTGCTGCAGAATCGACGTACAAGTGACTTGCGGGTCCGCCACAGCTTGTCAGTGAATCCGTCGATCAAAGCGTTCTGACGTCACTCTGGCTGCATCTGCACCCCTTAATGTGGCTACATTTCCTCTTTCCAACCATCTCCGACACGGCCGATGCACAGTGCTTGCCTCCATGTGGGTATCAGCTGCAATTTGACGTATGGGCCAACCTCCCCTTCTCAGTCCGATCACCATACCCCTTGTAAAGTCGTCTATATGCTGGAAGTGTCTTCGTTGAGGACGGCGTGGCATTTCCTCCTATCACACGTATCCTTCGAGACAAAAACCAAATTTCTCCGATAATTTGTCTGGCAGAAAAACCAACATGAACATAGCCCACTTTTCAACTTCATTCTCTTATATCTTACTTCACGTGCGTCGGAGAGCTGCGCATTTCATATCATTTGCATAACTCAGTGACGTGCGTCTATGGTAAAATTTGCATGAATTTCTGACCACTCCTTCTTGGTGTTGCATTTTCAATGTCGAGCAGTGTATTATGAATCCTAAACCGATGGAATCATGCTGAAGCTTCTGAGTACCACTCCTTGTACTTCGCTAAAAGATCGGCAGATGGTACCTAGGATCGGAAATAGTTTTCTTGGGGGCCTCAAGGCGTAGGGGGTCTTAGACCCCCAAAATGTTCGGAATTTTTTTACTAAAAATGTTTTTTGATGTATTTTCAGCTCAAAAAAAAAGTATTTTTAAAAATTCATTCTTAAATTAATTTGTGAAATAAAGGATTAAAGGTCTTTTTAATACTTATTTCTTTGTTTTCACAATGTTTCTTTAGCAATGTAAGTTTTTTCCTAAAACCGAATTGATTTTGTTTGGTAAACATTAATTTTAATAGCTATTGCTTTTGCTTTGCTTCACTTTTTTTTAAATTTTACGTGATACATTTTGGTTTCTTGATTAGTAAATAATCATCATGTCGCAATGATAAATGCTGGACTTGTATTTATGAAATATACAAGGACACTTTTCTCAGCAGGATCACGTTTCTCTATACTAAAAAGACTTGATCGTTTTAACAACTTTGGTTTATCTTAAAAATATTTTATTGTCATAAAGAGTTTAATAACGACAAAGCTTTCTGACGGGACAAATACTTCTAAATATGTAATGTAAGACCGTTTAGTTCCATTAAAACAAATACAAGTTTTACTTTCCAACAGAAAATGGGATTAAGTATACCCAGCCTCCACTGTATTTTAAGAGTTATGGTATTGAAAAATAATGTTTAAAGCAACAGAAAAAAAACCGAAAATGATACATAAAAGCGATATTCCTACACTGAGTCCGTTTAGTATCTATTAATTTATACTATATAGGAATAAAAGAAGTAAAACCATTCTACATTATGCTTTTGTAAGGTGAAGAAGAGTAAAAAAAAATGTTACTATGCTTTCACTGCTTTCAACTCGCAACCATTAAGTTTTGTACTTCGGAATAGTGGTTTTACGACTTTTCCAAAATGAAAGCTTACCTCCTTTGGTTTTGGGGTAAAAGAAACTGCAAACACAGGGCTGACCCAGTTCTTTTTTTTCATTTGAAACATTTATTTCCCAAATTTCCTACATTTTATTTCCCATATACAAGTTTTGACACTTTTTGACAGGTATGAAAAATAGATCTAGTGTCATATATTAAATGTCTTGAGATTCTATTTTTGGGAAGAAACTTTTTTAACTCGTTTATGGAGTTTGAAATTGGTACCGCTTCTTTACTTTATTGATGGAACAAAAATGAAGCTAAAATGGATCTTTTAGAGTGAAAAGAACTGCTGAGATTAAAAAACGTTCAATAAGGGAAGAAAACATTATTTTTATTCCCGATTATCGTATTACACACATTTGTACATTTGCTTTTGACACTCAATTTTCCGAAATCAATGAAAAGTTTTACGGTGTTACATAATTTACACAAAAGAGTAATTCTAACTAAACGTAGAAGTAATCAGAGTTAAAATTAGGTTTAAGAGAGAAAATATTTCTTGGCATTTTTCAGAAGATTGAAATACGTTTCGGAGGAATGAAATGTATTTAAAAATTTAAGCTATTATAGTGATCAATTCCATAAAAAATTGCTGCGAATAAAAACGTTTCTAGTTTACGTCTACTACGTTTACATAAATAATCCTTTAAAACCTCATAGGATAACGGGTGTAGAAACATTTTTTTAAGCAGACAGGGAAATAAATTGGCATTGAAAGAACTAGACTGATGAGCATTTTGCTTTGCATATTCATTGCATGGGCTTGAATCGATCACTCTTACATGATGTAAAAATAGATCTCAAAAATGAGCTTGAGATAATTATGGTAATTAAGAAGGTAATAACCTCTAATGTGAATTTCAAGTCTTTCTGATGAATTATCCCACCATTAGAATATGTGTTTTCATCTCAAAGGAAAATTGTATGCCATAACTCAATTAAAATAATAAGATCAAAGGTTATGTTAATGAGTTCTGAAATATATCTATCACAACAATAATTACAGTTAATGAAACAAAAAACCATCTTAAATGAACTGCACCATTAATTTTATTTGGACATAAAATAATCTTTCCTAGTTTCGGTTCATCTCAAAGATTGATATAAACAGGGAAATAATTTTTTGATATGCGATTCTTGTAACAAATAACTAAATGGTAAAGAAATTAAGGAAATGCTATGTAAAATTGGCAATGTGAGTATCGTGAAAAGACGTTGGAAACATTAATGTAGCAACGAAAAATTCCCAGCGTAACATTGTTAAAGACAAAACTTACATGACTTGCTTATACCAACATGCAATTCATATTGAGCTGAATAAACAAAAGAGGAAAATTAAACGGTATTGACAGTTCTCAAATACAATCACAAAAATGTATTGAAAATTTATATTTTGTATTTCATATTGTTGCTCTATATTTTAAGAAAAGTCCGAAACGTCACAGAACATTTCGAGTAACTTTTCAGATTTTTACAATTTTCCTGCATTTTTTTTTCTTTGTGTAAAGAACAAGTAATTTAGCGAAAAGTATTTTGAATTCTGGAATTCCATTTTTTTTCTTTTACATCAGCAAGGTTTTCGTTTTGAATCCGGCCATCTTGACATGTTACCTTTCTGTTCTTATAGGGCATATATTACTGGTCAATCATGAAAAAAAAAGGCAAAATAAGAATATGAGTTTATCTTTATACTAGGTACCAAAAAAAAACCTTACATAGAAAAATTTTACTTTAATATGCTTTACACAATTTCTTATCTAAATAATTGAATACGTATACGCTCATGCGATTATTCCAAAGCCCTTTGATTGTCTCATAAAAACTATACTAATAAGTTTTGTGAACATATTTTTATGACGCGTAATATTGAAAATTTACGTTAGAACAATTTTACTTCTTTCATGCAAATAATTTGCATGCAAATTTTTCATGCAATTTCCATACAAAGCGTCAGAAATTTTACTCGTGAAACTTACGATGGTGCTGCAGAAAACATTCACAACAAACAGTGACTCTAGAATAAAAAATATAATACTGACTTTAAAAATAAATAAAAATATCTACGTTCATAGCACAGGTTATCTTTGAAAGAAGAAGCATAAATCAAGACAGTGTTCTAGCCATTAAAGACACTTTGACGCCTTTGAAAAGTGGTACTTATACTACGCGCATTGAAGTTAGTAAAAATAAATGAACCAAAAAAGTGACTCTTAAGAAAAAAATAACATATAGTTTTCCAATTGAAGAAAGTAGAGTTTTCTCTTTTGCAATTTATTTTTACCACATGAATATTTTTTAAACATTTTCTACGCTATGCACGAGCCTTTTTTAAAGCAATAGCGCTCCAAAGGGGTGTTCTACAGATTGAAAACTGTTGTTTTAGACTAAGTTGTATTCCATTGGATATTGCCATGCAATATAGCCCATTGCTGTATCAAAGTTTTGTTAGCTATTATAATGACCAGAATTTTCGCCATAAAAAGGTCTTAAAAAGTAATTGTGCAAGATGCGAAGAAAATCTGCATCGAAATGGTCCTTAGAACTTTAAAGCGTATCCTAAAACGTTGTGGCTAAAAATGCTTTTGTAACGGCGTCATTTTTGGAAACATTGATGACTTATATCGTTTCGTTAAAATGCTGTGAAGGATCAAATGCGTGAACAATAATTTCTTGTGGAAGAAACATTTGGAAGAAACAGGTTTAAATTCGAAAAGTTCTGAGAACAAAGATTTTATAGCAAAAAATAGCAAAAGAATGTGTAGCACGAACAAAAATTCGATGTAAAATTTTGACGTTTCTGTAGATTTTTTTATGATTTTAAGTCTCAAGTATTGAGTTATTTAATATAGATGACGTATAAACACTTATTTTCATATATTTCCTTAAAAAACGACTTTTTCTGAAAGTTTTTCAACAATTGAAGAAATTCTTACGAGTCCAAAACTTGAGGAAGAGTCACAGCAACGTAGGGAAATCACCAAACTCTACTAGAACACCAGAATTAACATGAATTACTCGTATAAAGACTACATTTCTGATGATCCTTTGATTGTTGCTCAAATATTATTTTTTTTTATTTGTCTGATTTTTTTATATTTTTTTTCGTTTTTATTTTTATTACTTGTGTTTTTGCAATCCCATTTGCTCTTATGTGATACCTGAGGGGTCTTAAATGTAAGGATTCCTTTTTCCAATAAAGCCATATGTAGTAGCAGCAACAGAAAATAGATGCTGTTCTCGAAAATATATTTTGCTTTTTTCATACATATTCTCTATGTTGAGAAATACCAGATGTTACGTGTAACGCCTACGCCTGACGCCAATGATAATGAGTGTCGGCTATGGCCAGAGCGAGAGAGAGATTCATATGTGACCGACGAGAGTTGAGAGTTGGGTCCTGAAAGTGAATAAAATGTTACAGTCCACAAAATGTGTGTGTGTGTGATGATTGTGTATATGAGTAACTAACTGAGCTATCGGTGGACCACGCGACATGGTCCGAGAGCGCCGGAGTTGAAACCGGCTGTGGTTTGATTTATAAAATCAAAAAATGTGAACTTGTGTGATTTGTGCGAGTGAACTGCGCCATCTAACTGTGTCCCTTCCTCCCCTTCATAATCTCTGAGAGCTAACTTGAAGTTAGGATTAACTATTTGTTAGGTAAGTAACTTTCTCAATTAAATTTAAAATGTCAATTAATGAGTTGAATAAAGATGAGCTAAAAGTGGTAGCTGAGGAATTGGAGTTAGTTATTCCTGCACGCGCCAGGAAAATTGATTTAAAAAATTTGATTGAAGAAAGTGAGTATTATAAAGAGGATATTGAGTTTGTGCAAAGTATTGTTTTGAATATAATAGAGGATAAAACTAATAAAATTGCAAAGGCGGAAAGGGAAAAATGGGAAATTGAGCAAAAATTAGTGTTAGAGAAAATAGCCGTAACTCGACTTGAGAAAGAGTTAGAGCTTGAGAGATTGCGAAACGAAAACCACTCAAAACAGTTAGATACTAGAGTAGAGCATAAGCATGAGTTAACGAATTGCGATTTAGAGAGCTTAATTAAAAGCGTGAAAACCCTAATAATTCCTGTACCAAGAAAAACGATTTATTGCTCGTAGAGGTAGGCCAAGTGATATACTTAGTGATAATGGCACCAACTTTGTAGTTGCTAACAATGTGTTTTGTAATCAATCTATTAAATTGTTTACAATGTGAAGAGTATGTTTTGAGAATTATGTGTTGTTTAATAATGTGAGTATTATGTTATTGTTTAATTATTGTGTATAAATGATGGCATAGAGTAATAATATTGTAGAGAGAATATTTTTTTTGGTAAAATTAACTGATTGTGAAAGTTAATTATAATATTATATTGGTTGATATTTTTTGTGAAAATATATCAAGGCGGGCGGTATGTTGAGAAATACCAGATGTTACGTGTAACGCCTACGCCTGACGCCAATGATAATGAGTGTCGGCTATGGCCAGAGTGAGAGAGAGATTCATGTGTGACCGACGAGAGTTGAGAGTTGGGTCCTGAAAGTGAATAAAATGTTACAGTCCACAAAATAAGTGTGTGTGAGATGATTGTGTATATGAGTAACTAACTGAGCTATCGGTGGACCACGCGACACTCTACATATTTTTCTAGATTTTTTCTCAAATACCTTTTATATTGCCTTTAATATTTTTTCTTTTTAAATGTTCTTTTAAATTTGTTTAAACATACGCAAATACCGAGGTTTGACTGTCAGCATAAAAACTATTAATCGGCACACGAAGACAAACTTCTACTACAAAGCCTACAAACTTCTACTAACAAACATTCTAAACATGTTGTTACAACTCTAACACAAAGTATGCAGTTTTAGGTTCGTCTAAATTTTGAGCTACTTACATTTTATGTAGATCCGTCTTATTGAACAATAACGTATGCAAGATTCTAGACAGTTAATAAACTACTTTACTAATGTTTTGAATCGTGGAGAGACTTTAATTTATTGGAGCAAAAACTGATCCGTTCATTTCCGATTGATTAATGAAATGCAATTTACTTTCAAATTGACAAGCGACTTACTTTGTGATGCTCAAATCTAAACGTTTTGTGTCGAAATGTGATAAATATGCGTAAAACTAAAAAAAAAAAAATACTACAACAACGATCTATATTTTAAATCTCTTTACATTATGCGCCATTTAAGAATTGTTATGTTTTTCTAAGCTCTTTGAATATCTCATTTTGCATTCGTTGGGAAACAAAATAATTTTTAACTTTTTATAAAGCCGAAAGAAACAATTTCCTCTAACATATTGGTTAAATGAAAGCGTCTATATAATTTACTAATTCAGTTATTATCTGCTCAATGCTCGGGGATGTGCAGTTACTATCTAATAGATTATTATTTGAATTCGGGTAGCATTATCTTCCTAAAAATGCAGGCAAAAATAAAGTAAACAATAGTGAATTTCTTTTCTGAAACTAAATTTAATGCTAAAACATTGAGCATAGCCCTGCAATACATTTTTATTCATTACTTCACAAATGTCGAACATTAGTGCTCAAGCCATTACTTCATGAGCTCTCCCGAACTTTTTCACAATGTCCTCATACTTAGATAGCACAATGCAATCATTTAAGTGTTCAAAGGTTATTCGTTGATTAGAATCACATAAAGAACAGCATGGGAAATCTACCACTCTGGTTCTATAAAGATGTTCTTGCAAACAGTCATCTCCAGTGAGACCTCTGAAGAGAGATTCTGCTGCCTTTTTCGGATACGTGGTACTCGCTTTGTATCTGCCCCCCCCCCCCTCCACAGCAGATTCCTCAATCTTTTGTTAAGATCACGATGCATCTCACCTAAATATATAACTAACCTAAAACAAGCTAAATGTAACCATAAAGTCTCTAACACATAAGGTCTTTAACTATAAATCAAAGATAAAATCACAAATAGTACCTCCGAAATTTTTTTCATAAACTGGTCTTTCATAAACTAAGTTTTTATTAATAAAAAACAGTTAGATCTCAAGCGATTTCTGAATTATCATATTTAAAATATAAAGCAATAATATTCATGAAACGCGACAGTGCAGTAAAACATGCAGACACATCTTTCGAAATGTGACATACATTTCTCTTCAATCTATGGAAATGGAATCATGATGCGAAAACATAAACGGAGCATGTTTGTTTGGGGTGGTTTATTTTACTCTATGCTTGTGAAATGCACTACTGCCTTTGAAATTTTCGTTATTCGGAATACATTTAACCCAGATCCAAGAACTACAGATAGAGTAATAATGAAACAAATTTAAATTAGTTGCTACCGAAATGGCACAGTGAAACTTTTTCCCTTTTTTAAAATTTTCTACCTTTCTTTTTGGTCTCTTTTTAAGACATAAATCTTATTTAACTTCTTCTCGTTATACAAGGCTTCAAAGTATATTGACATTATAAGAAATGTCAATACATTTTTCAGCTTTTCTTGAGATATGGAAAGTTCCGGGAACGAAACTGACCATCTTGAACATTAACGAAACTACACCCAAGTAGCACAATTCGTTTTTTAAAGGTTGTAAAATAGTTATTAACGTTGTAACAACCGCTTAAAAACTTTTATAAAACGTTTAAAGGTTATTTGTGCTACCTGGGACAGCGACTGTTGAAATATCACACTTGTTCAGTTTCAGTTAAGGGCAACGCAATACTTCGACAAGATTTGCAAGGAAGTACATCCACCCTAGGGTCGGGTCATTCTGATTCGTTTTTATAATAGATTGATACATTTTTTATATTGAAGCCACGTTGTTTTAAAATTTTAGCTGCCTTATGTATTAAAATAAATTACGAAACACTGAGATTTTATGTTTCAATCACGGAGAGACGAAGGCAAATAATTTATGACGGTACTGAGCAAAAAAGGATTTAGACAGAGAATCGGGATACGAAGAGCATTTGATAAGCTTCATTGGCTTACATGTAGTTTACCTGGGTCAACCTCCTGCGGAGGAAAAAGTTGCAAAGGTTTCTGAATTAGAGATGGCCATGTTTTCAATGACCTGCACGAAGCATGGCTATTCATTTTGGATTACTGCGAAGCACTATACTGTAAATTATAATACGGAGCTTTGTAGACCAGTCGCTACGGCTTTTTAATTGTTCAAGATATCAACAGTCTGATCTCTTTCCAGGTTCTTTCATTTCTTGCCAAAAATTGCTAAATTCAGCGACTTATCTTATAATTTCGATAGTTTTATTGACTTTAGATTTCGCTAAAGGTAGCCAAAGGGAAATGATTTACGAATTAAAATCCTGCTTGACTAAGCCCTTCTGATTGCAGCTACTTCAAATCTTTTCATTTGTTTTTACATATCAGTACATAACAGTATCGGATACAATTGCCGGTGTGTCCATCACATAAGAAAGTTTATAGTGTTCGGTTGTATTTTGCAGACTAAAAATCATTACTAAACACTTAACTCACCTGGTTTTTCTAAAACTTAAAAAATAATAATAATAATAAAAAAAAATAATAATAATAATAACAAAATAAATTGGGAAAACTTTTATTTCTAGCAACTAAAAAATTTAAACAAACATCTTCATAAATAAAATGCATTTTGCCAATTTACCGGTTTCTTCAAATTTCCTGAAAATAGTATTCAAAAGTAAGTCTTTTACGAGAAATATAGTAGTTTTCCTTGAACAATCATAACCTCTTAAATGTTCTTCAATTTGATAGCTGAGCAAATATCTTTTTCAGTGAAATGACTGAAAGGTAATGCTTGAAAAAAGGATGAAAACGTTTGAAATGCTTTCAAAAATGTAAGAATGTACTAATTTCAAATGTAACTGATTTTTCAGTGTAAGTAATCATTTATATGTATATTTTTCAATGTGTAACTTCATGATGTTGCCTGCACCTGATGTATTTAAAAAGAAGGTAAAAGAACTGATGTATCGCTACGGCGATGAAAGCTCTCACTGATTTAGGTGTTGAAAATTCCTCCGTTGTCATTCTATTTTTTCTTATTCAAATAAAAATTGCAAGAAAGAAAATAGAAGACAAGTGAATGTAGACTCAGAAATTATGTAAAAGTGCAGAATTCTTATGTAGCGAAACAATTAACTTATGTTGGAAGACAGCTAAAATACTTTTAGACACAAACAGATGTACTATTATCACTCCTTGAATAAAGAGAGAATGAAATAAATGTAAGAAAAAGGGAAGAAAGGGTTATAACATTGCATGAATAGATTACCGCCCCCCCCTCCCCGGTTAAAACAACTTTAAAATGGAATAAAAGAAAGGGAAAAATAAGCAAGCGCTTATAGAAATGAACTACACTTTATTTTTCTCAGTTGAATATTTTAAAGCAGGCGGAAAAAAAAGAGTAAGAATTTGGAAGGAGAGACTTTGTTTTTCTTCTCGGTAAAATATTTTTGAACTTGAGGTTAGAAGAAAGGAAGTGAAAACAAAGTTTTACGAGGAGATAACTCATTTTACTTTTGGTTGTTATTAACTTTGGAGGAGAGATTCACATACACTACAAGAAAACTACTAATTTGCACTCTAAATGGAAAATGTTTGAGCATATATTAAAATAACTAAATAAAATCTTTCTCAATGTAAAGTAGGTTCGGAGTTAGGAAAAAAAAAAAACAAGGAATTTATAAAAATGTGCGACAAGATAAGCTACTCATTTCCCTTCAGGATAAATTGAGTTTGATAGTACTAACAAGAGAAATAAAAGAGGAATAATTTGAAATATATATTTTTTTATACTGTTCTCAGTTTGAAAGTAATAAAAACTTACTGACTGAAAAGAGATATATGAATGTGTATAAGAGAAAAAAAACTTATTTTAAAGGATAAAATATTTTACGTCTCTATGGATGAAAATATTTTTAAATTATGCATTAATAAAAGCAGAGCTTGAAATAAAGTATTCCGTAATGATAAGCTATGCTGCCGCGCTAAGCACAAAAGTCGTATCTGCACTTTTTAACAAAATTGCGTTATCGCCACCAGGTAGCTCTTTGTGACGTATTTTACCTAATAAAATATTATATGCTCATTTGAGAACGGAACATATGTTTTAAAAAATTCTGATAAATTTTCATCTGAATCAAATACATGGTGGCGCAAAACTTTAAAGAGTAATATCTCAGCTCGACTGCAGATACCACTTTTGCGCTTAGCACGGCAGTATGTATCTTGAAAGAAAGCGACTGCTATATTATTACATATAATACACCGAGATGGCGGTGTATTACATGTAGTTATACCTTAGCCCTGGCTTAAGACGATATTTTACTACTGCTACTATTATTATTGTTATTTGATAGAAGTAAGAGGATATGAAGGTAGCGTTAAATTAATAAAAAACGGTTTTCTCCGTTAAATGAAAGCGTTTAAAATGTTAAATTTTCTCACAACAATGAAAGAGCACATACATTCATTTATTTGATTTGAATAATTTGGAATCACATATTAATAGAAATATAAAGATGAGTTTTTCTTTTCATTGATTTTGAATGATTAAAATTAACATTAATTTTTTAGCGACTTGGAAATTTAAGTAAACAGTGCCAAAATTCAGATTGCAAGGCAAGCTTAGTAAAGTTGTCTTTTACATGGACTGACTTTAAATAAAATGGATGCAGAGGTTTACTGGTTTTAGCTTTCATTACTCCTGTTTCTTTAAAATTTCAATTCATGGGCACAATTTATATACCCTTTTATAATTCCTTCCACTAAGTTCTAAATAGATTAAAAGCTTTTAATCAGTTGACTTATTCAGTGTAATCTGATCAAATATGCTTGTGAAGAAAAACCTGTAGTACGTGTTTGGTATAAACATTTTTACAAGATCAGAACAAAAGAATACTTGGAGAGTGAATTCAAAACAAAACAGAAAAATCCTTGCGTAGAACACGCCTTCTACATGTTATTAGACTAAAAGTTCTGTAGAGCATTTGATTAACTTGGACTTCGTCGGGGAAAATGTACAAATTACAAAAAAATTGTACTTAAAGGTCAAATTGCCTAAATTTTCTGCAACTTTCACTTTTAAGAGCGATCATGATTTATTCGAAATACGCAATGTTTCATTTATAAGTATTTTTATCAAAAATAAAAGAGCTACATTAGCACACACGGTTGCGAAAAACGATTTATTTGTTTTAGAAACACTATACATTAAAAAGCACTGCACACACAACAATAAGGAATGCATGAAAATGACCACGAAGTCATTATTATTTGGTATTGCATTAACCCTCAACTTCACAATTTTTTAAATTTCCGTGAAAGAGTAGGGTCTAGCAGGGTAATTGTGAAAATGGAGTAATTCAGAAGAAACGACATTAGCGCTTCTGTAAGCAATGAAGCAACTGGAAGTTCACATCTTCATTATTAGGTTAGGGATGCTTTTTCACTGATGTGGAAACACTGTACCCGCCATATCCTTAGTTATCCTAACCCTTCTCACAAAAGTTGTCAAACAGTTTTTCAGTCTTCAATTTCCATCCTGTTCGGACAAATAAAATTGTGGTAAGTTATTGTTTTCATTATATTTGCCTTCAGTTATTGGGCCTTTAACAGTAATCAACTGGAGTTTCGCTTCTTTATTTTTAGCACCCTGCAGGAAGGTGCTCATAATTACCCCGCATTTTTTTAGGTATGGGTAGTTATGAACATTTTTTCAAAGTAGTTTTTTTTCACTTCAAATCAAATTTTATGATCCAAATAGTTATTTTGACCATTTGAGCCGACGTTGTTTTGTAGTGATTTATGCAAACTTGTCTGTACGTTTGAACGTCCAAATGCCTCGCACTTATGTGAGGAAGAAGCCACCTCCTCAATATACGAGTAAAGACTTATTGAGAGCTGTGAATGATATTACAAATGAGAATATGATCTACAGAGAAGCAGTGGACATCTACGCCATCCCTCTGGGTGTTTTTCACAACAGAGTTAAATGCAAAGTCAAAATTTATAGGATATGAGCAGGTCGCACAACGGACATACCAACTGATGTGAAGCTAACTCTAGCAAAATATGTAATTGCTAGGGCATGTATGGGGTATCCTTGTGACAAGGAAGAGTTGAAAAGCCTTTTTCAAGAATTTGCTTTAGCTAATAGGTTGCATGTCCGATTCAAAGATGGAAATCCAGGTGATGACCGGCACATTAGTTTCATGAAGAGGTATTCGAACATTTCTCTAAAAAAAAACCAGAACTCTTACGAAAATCTAGAAAGAAAGCCAGATATTTTCCTTCGTAGTATATCATTTTTATGATGAAGTCAAGGAATTCACTGAAAAGCCAGGGTAAGCCAGGGGGAAAAGCATGTTCATATTTACCCTATGTACTTTGGGGTAGTTGTGAACAATTGGGGTTTTTAAGAACTAGGGTTTTTAAAAAACTTCCATCAGCAAAACAATTAAAAAAACGATCGCGCAGTGTAGCAGAAGAGTTAATAGTTGTTTTTGATGCGTGTCCAGATTTTTAAATACGACATGGTGCTCCAGAGAGCAATTAGCGTGCGAAAGTGTAAAAATTTGTTCATAATTACCCCTACTGACCCTATATCAGCTAATTCTTAAGTAATAATAAAAAGTAAAAATATTAAAAAAAAAAAAAAACACGCAGATTTAAATTGAATTTCAGTCATTTTTTGTTGCTGAAACATATAAGTAAAATCAAATTTCATTCAAAAACTTTCCATTAGAAGATTAAAATTTGCTTTTAAATGAACATAGAATGTTTAAATTTCTTACCTGGTAATTTATTTTGTCAATAAACAAGAGGAAGCATAAAATATTATGGATTATTCTTACAGCAAAGCACAGTTCTTGAGGCATCAGAGATTTTAATGATTGTTGTGATTTCTGGGAAAATGTGCTGTCCTCTAGTGACAAATTTAACATGTATTTCATTGCAGTAATATGTTTTTTTCTCAGATAAGTGCTTTGTAGGTAATTAAAAAATATTGAGTCTGTTATATTAAAAAAATCATATGTCACATAAATGCAACAAACAAGCAAATGCAAATTAACAAGATGTTCATATGAGTGCAATATTTTTAATGTGGCAACGAGGAAAGTGTTACACTAAGCTTTTATGTGTGCTAAGTTTTTAGGTGTGTTACACTATGCGTGTTGCTCGTCTCTTCTTGCAGTGCTAAAGGTACATTAATGACCTTCTTCATGTACTCCCAGAATCAAAACTCAGAGATAGTAGCTATGCGGCAGTGTTGATTTACCAGACGCTGCTGGAAGTTATCATTACGTAACACACAAACGCACAAACGCACAAACACACATACATAAAAACAGCTTTTCGTGTTTTATCGTCATTCAAAAAATACTGCACTCGTTTTACCACCTCGATTCCGAATCTTATTGAGTTTGTGGTTATTTTCATACATTTCTCATCATTGTATGAGCAATATTTTTTTTATACAGCGATTTAAAAACGCTATATATCCAAAGCTATATATTAACATTTGTAGTAAATGCTATATATCCACATTTGTAGTAACCCTGCATTATGCAGGAGTAAAACATTTAAAAAAGGTAATGATGTAGTACGTGATAAAACTGAACTTTCTTTTACGGTACAGAGCTGACTTTAGGAAACATACAAGACAAAACTTGAGTAAGAGCAATTATCAATGAGTAACCATATAAATATTTTAGCACTTGTTTCTTCAGAAATTTATTACTAAAAATGCAAAATTTTTACAATGAAGGAAAAATTTAATCTTCTGGAGGATAATATCTCTGGATTTCCGTTTTGGAAGTCTTCTACTTAAACACTTCTAGGAAAAGTAAAATGCAATTACAACTGCCGCATTGATTCTGTGCGAAAAGTTGATGCCAAAATAAAAGTAAAAAATCTGCTGTATTTTTTTCTTCCTCATAAATATTGAATTATTCCGTAGCAAAACAAGTATCAAGACATTTAGCCAAATAGAGCGTGAAAACTGAAAAACAAAATGAACATCATAAATAGTTTTTCACTTATTCTCAATCATTTTGTACAGTAACGGATATTTCTTAATTCTCTGAAATATTTGCCAAGTTTTTTTCCTAAAAGACCTTGCTAGTTTTTTTGCTTTAATTAAACGCTTAATCTTTTATAAATTTATTTTTTAGTAACTGTAAAGTATAAGATGATTTTGTTTTTGAAAGATATAGAAGTATAATATATGTTTCGTACTGTAATTGGTTGTGTGCTTTACATGCAGGAAATAACGTTTTTGGAAATTTCCTTGTTAGTTTCAAAAAAAAAAAAAAACCGTAGAAACAGATAGGTATTTTCTGATTTTCAGGTACTAAATAAGAAATTTCACATTCATTTATTTAGCACTGATTTGCTCTGAAAGTTTTTGCTAAATTTTTAGTTGCTGTCATCATTGATGAGAAGTCAGCATTATCATTTAAATTCATAGCAATTAAAAAACTTAAAATACCTTTACTACTTGAAAATCAGATGTACTAAGATAAATGAATATTTTAAAATTAAATGTGATCATTAATTTAAGCTAATAATGTAACTTTAAAGATGTAAATTTAAGTGAATTGCAATATTCAATGAAGAAAAAGGAAAAAAAAATCTTGTAGTTTAAATTCAAAGTATTAAAAATTTTAAAATAGTTAATAAGAAACAATAAATTGTTTTAGTGAAACTGAAAAGTTTTGCTCGTTAGCAAATTACTTTCCATACAAAAGGAATTTCTGATTAAAAAAAAATGCTCCACGGTTAAAATATATCAATAATAAAATTTTAAGAAAATTATACTTTTTCTTCTAGACAGGAATGATACGCTGAAAAGTTTCCAGTTCCAGACTGTTTTTTTCTCTTGCTGATTTATGGTAATTTCGTTTAAATGTATATTATTTAGGAAACATATCTTTTCTGTCAAAAATAAAATCAATACAAAAATTATTTTGTGTCAAAGTGTTTCATTCACCCAAAAATTCTCTCGAGAGATAAAAGAACTTCTGTCGGTTGAGAAAATCCACTGGAAACGATATTAAAAAAATGTATCGATCTTGATTTGGAGTTAATGATGTGACTTATATTGAAAACAGCGGAAAACATCACACAAGTAGACATATTAATAAAAAGGAAGTCAACTGATGAACCTCGTAAAACTGCCAATGATATTGAACAAGAATTAAATAAATAAAATCTTGCTGATATCAGCCGTGTGACAGTTTCAAGACGCCTGCATGCTATAGGACACGTTGGGTACAGTTTCTATGAAAAAGACCTTTCATTAGCAGTTAAAAAAACACACACACACACACAATACAGCCCGACATGAGTTTGTTTTATTACATGAAGACTTGACTGATAAAGATTGGCAGTCTTTGCTAAAGTACTTTTTTTTCAGATGAGTCAAAGTTCAACATTTATGGAACTGACGGAATTTAATATACACTGCGATGCAAAAGTTTAGACAATATGCAATTATGTGAATAAAAAGAAAACTATTCAACGAAATGCTTTCAAATTTCTACTGCAGATACACAATATGGTCCCAAATACGTGTCTGGAGTTCTTATTACTATAACTGGAATCAAATTTTGGATATTACAAAATACATTTTTTTACATTGTTGCAAAAGTTTAGACAATAGTCAGATTTTATGCAAATATCCCTTGAAAGGTGATTGGTGGAGGAAATGCGGGACTGAATTATTCATTTATAAAGTGCAGAGATTGCTGAATAAATAATCAAAATCTCAAAAGCTCTTTAGTTCTCATGTAAAGAAGATGAGAAAGTTTGGAAGCCGAATTTTGAAAATGAACCTACTTTATTAATTTTTTGTCTTTTAAATCGGCTCTAGTATGGTAGTACATTGTTTTTTACTTTGTGGAGAGCAAATTCAGACATGCGTATCGATCAAAAAGTCCAAGAAAAATTATATTTCTTAAGGATGAAGGAATTGAAAAAACGGCTCAGACTGACGATTTGCCCCTTAATTCTACAAAACTTCAACTTGGGTCAAAAACAGTACGTGACAGCATAAGTAGATGAACAACTGAATCGGAATGCATAAAAAAACAAAGAATTGTGCCTGAGCCTTTTCGGACAGAGGGTCCCAACTAAGCCAGATTTTAATGTGAAAAGCAACATATGTATCATCGTGACTAAAAAATGAATGGTGCTTTCTTTGATAAAAATCATTAAAATTGGGATGGCCTAGATGGATTATAATTCTTTTCGCGCGGGATTTGAGAAATATCCATTGATCATACGCTGTGCTGCTTTTACCAATAAAATCTGGCTTATTTGGGACACTCTGTCTGAAAAGGCTCAAGCACAAGTCTTTGTTTTTTTTATGCATTCCGATTCAGTTGTTCATCTACTTATGCTGTCCCGTACTGTTTTTGACCCAAGTTGAAGTTTTGTAGGATTAAGGGGCGAATCGTCAGTCTGAGCCGTTTTTTCAATTCCTTTATCCTTAAGAAATATAATTTTTCTTGGACTTTTTGATCGATATGCATGTCTGAATTTGCTCTCTGCAAAGTAAAAAACAATGTACTACCATACTAGAGCCGATTTAAAAGACAAAAAATTAATAAAGTAGGTTCATTTTCAAAATTCGGCTTCCAAACTTTCTCATCTTCTTTACACAAGAACTAAAGAGCTTTTGAGATTTTGATTATTTATTCAGCAATCTCTGCACTTTATAAATGAATAATACAGCCCCGCATTTCCTCCACCAATCACCTTTCAAGGGATATTTGCATAAAATCTGACTGTTGTCTAAACTTTTGCAACAATGTAAAAAAATGTATTTTGTAATATCCAAAATTTGATTCCAGTTATAGTTATAAGAACTCCAGACACGTGTTTGGGACCATATTGTGTACCAGCAGTAGAAATTTGAAAGCATTTTGTTGAATAGTTTTCTTTTTATTCACATATTTGCATTTTGTCTAAACTTTTGCATCGCAGTGTATAAGACGACTTCAAGGTGAAAAATACAATTGAAAATACCAAGTGCCTACAAAAAAAGATGATGGACGACATGTTATAGTCTGGAGAGCATTTTCTGCAAAACGTCTTTTAGTACAATTCCGCGACAAGATGAATGGCTCTATGTACAAGTACATGTTGCAACGTCATTTACTACCGCATGAGTGAGAGAATTTGAACACAAAGTCGTATTTCAGAAGGCATGATCTAAACATACGTACACGAGTGTGAAGAGCTGATGTTAACAAAAAATAAAAATAATAAATACAATAATTATAATAATAATAAAAAATATCAGACAATAAAGTAATCTTTACAATCAACCGATCCCAACCGGATTGAAGATCTTTGGAAGGAAGTTGATAAACGTGGACGTGTGCATAGAATAAGTACTCAAATTCCACTTTTTTTTGGCAGGAGAGTGCAAAGAAATGGCATGAGAAATGGACGAAAAAAATGTGCACGAGAAATGGAAGACATTTACTCCTGACAATATTCAACCTTTTATTGAATCAATGCCTCATCGCTGTGCTGTTGTTGTTGCTAAAGGTACGTCTACCAAACACGGACTACATGTAGTATTATTGTACACTATGCATTAAATTCAACCTCTTTATTTCATAATCGAATAGCATATCTGGATATGTTTGATCAAGCGTATTTGGTATAAGAATGAACATTTGTGTCGTCTGGTTGCAAAACCGGCCATCTCCATAACAGAAAATTACGAGGAGGGACAATTTTTTGTCGATTTTTTAAGGGAATTTGAGATTGGATCCAAATTTCGTGCTGTCAATGTGTCACTAAGATAGTAGGTTTTAAAGCACCATAAGAGAATCCTGGGGAATTTGCATAGGGGGACATTCAAAATTATAGGTAGGATTTGGCTGGTTTTAAAATCCATTTTGAAGTTGGCCGGTTTTGCAACCAGACGACACATTTGATAAAAAAATATTTATAATTTTTTTTCTTTTTTTAAATAAATTCATTATTATACTACCAAAATTATACAGTATTATTAATTCAAGGCACCGGAAGACATAAAATTAATTTACGAAATTTATAATCCCTTAACTTTGCAATGAGAGCCAACACATGTGACTGAAGCATGCTACGAATGTACCTCTGGGCTACTAAGGTGTGAATCAATGTAAAGGATGGTCGTGTATTGTATGCAATGGCACTCCAGAACATCCTACCAGTAGTAGGCACCGTGTGCCGCTGAAAATAATGTAGGATTATTGCTTTTACATTATCGCTTTTGTTTGGAGCCATGTCATGTTCATCGAAATTGAACTGCCACCGAGTGAAAACAAATCTTCTCCAGCGACACGTAGACATCCAATTTGGGCAAAGATAGCAATCCTGAACATGTGTGATGGCCCATGGTGAACTCCCTTATAGTGCCTTTGCTTTTCAGAGGCACACCGCAACCACAACCTTTGTGATATTATAAGAGCTATTGCATACCACACCCGATTTCTCCTAATCATATCGATTCACAACTCCATGACAGTCCAGCCTGTGCAGTCACCTGTGCACTTTAAAAAAAAATATGTAGCCATAACCTTGCTGCCGTAAAAGCGATGGCAGCATTCTGCATTCAAAGGTACCTCCAATGCAATGAAGTAAGGTTACACAAAGTTTTACAATGTACTGGTGCTCATATCAGGACCAGAATAACTTTTAACAGAGCAATGCACATCCAGGAACAACAAGAATGTCACAGAACTTGTTACACCACATTATCATCATGTGTGCTTGATCTCCTGATTCGTCAAAGATCGAGCATATCGGGGATTTTGACA
The DNA here is from genome assembly GCA_038373865.1 of Uloborus plumipes. Classification (NCBI taxonomy): domain Eukaryota; kingdom Metazoa; phylum Arthropoda; class Arachnida; order Araneae; family Uloboridae; genus Uloborus; species Uloborus plumipes. The sequence goes on from JAXGGA010000996.1 coordinate 162,572, forward strand.
CGGTAAGCTGCACAGCTCACGAGTTAAGTTGAATTAGAAACGCACTTACAGAAGTAACTTTGAAACGAGATGACTTAAGACATTACCTGGTACTTTTTTGCTTCAATTAGCCACTTTTTCAGGAGAGGAGGAGGGGGGGGGAATTTAGGTTCTATGCCCTCTTTTGAAAGAAAGCAGCGGACATCTCTGCAGCTGTGTGGTAATGTACAATTAACTATTTTATTGAAACTAATAGCGATTTAAAAAAAATGTTTTCGGCACAAAACCTTTTAATAGTTAACCTTTAATTGTCAATCATTCGTCATTGATTGATGCGTCCTTGATTAATAAATAGATATCGTTTATGACAAGTATTAAAATCTACATTTTAAACATTTATTAGTAACAATTTCTACTACGAGAGGGCACCATGAGTGGTTATTTTCTGTTTTAAGAAGCGTGTGACATCACGAAAGAATGTGATGACGAATCGATGACAAGACCACATCACCATATTTGAGGTGTGAGATCGCCTGTTTCAATTAATTACCTTATATGGTAAAGAATGTAAGCAAGTTTACGCTCATTGGCCTGAGACAAATAGCGTCTCTCGGGAAGATTCAAGAAAGCGTCATTTTAGCAATTAATCTTCCCTTCTGCATTTTTCGAGCGAGGATGTGTGTCTAGGTGATGATGCTGACCGATATAATTTTTCAAATTTACCATTGGCAAAGGCCACGGAGAAAGAAGAAAAAGCGTAAATAATCTAACAGGAAAGTTTGTGAAACGTAAAAAAAAAAAAAATTGTATGATAATCGAGAAGCAAGTTTTTAGTATGTTAATCAAGTTACATTGTCCGTTATAATCAGAACTCATATCAATTTAACATTTGGAGAACCAGTCCTAAAGAGGCAATTTAAAATCATTTGGCTACTTTTGTAGATCTGAAGAGAACTTTGCATCTCCTTTTCAATTGGTGCCGAAAGAAAAAATAAAATCATGTGTCTACCATTGAAGACCAGAAGTGAACTTTGCATCTCCTCTTCATTCTGTGCCGAAAGGAAAACTTATCATGTGTCCACCCTTTGGATATGAGGTGAACTGTGAATCTTTATTTCATCATGTGCCGAAAGGAAAATTTTGGATCATGTGTCCGCTTTTCGAAATCGGAGATGAACTTTGCATCTCCCCTTTCATCCAGTGACGATCAAAATATAAACTTTGCATCTCCGCTTTATCCAGTGCCAGGGGAAGATTTAAATACTAAATACATTTCATTTAAGTGTGTGCGAATTTCATGTTGATAAAAAAAAGGGGGAGACGTCGATTCTCTCCTTCTAAGAAAATTTCATGGTATTCTTCAGTTTTAAATATTGGTGAAAAATGGGGGCAGTGTATATTTTCACTTTTAAATATTGATGAAATGATTTGCAGTATATATATATATATATATATATTTTTCCTTTTTTTTAAATATTGATGAAAGTGATACAATATTGGAATTTTATGATTTTAAGTTCAGGTATTAATGATACTTAAATTTTGATGATGGTTAAATACAATTTATAAAAAAAAATAAATAATAATTGATTTAATTATGGTTGATTTGATTCATGAATTTAAATATTTTAGTATGTTTGAAGTAAGGAATTAATTCCCATTTTTTGAGTTAAATGACACAACGCATTTACTACCACTATACGAATTTATAAATGTGCCAATTTTATTTATAATTTATTCATTTAACTTTTAATTTAACTTAATTCAATTGATTACAATTCACTATAAATTTTAGTATGAATTTGAATTTAAATTATTCATTGGCAACCATTTTACAACAAGTTAAATTAAAATGAACAATTAATGTTAATTTTTTTTCTGTATGGCTTCGCACAGATTAATAAATTCAAGACAGCGCTTGATTACGTAAAAAATGCAAAAGCAAAGTTATAAAAATATTTCAGCTTTGATAGAAACAAAATTGATTCCTTAACCCTAATCCCAATATAACCATCGTAAAACCACGTTTCTTCTCTCGTTAACGTTAATTAGCTTCAAAATACATTAAATTCTTTGTTTACGATACAATACTAGGCCAATTTGCAATTATAATTTTCTTTAAAGTAAAATGTTTGATATAAATAAAATGTTTTTAGATACATAGAGAGAACGCAAGTAAAATTGAGAGAATATGTCTTTTTTTTTTTTTTTTGCAAATAATGTTATTCCAAGTGCCAACAAGAAAGGTTTGCTGCTAACACAATTACATTAAATTAATGCAAATGGAATTTTAATTTAATAAATATTCATACTCAAAACACTCGAATAATGAAAAACTTCCCAAAAATGTTCCTTAATTAGTCGCAAGTGAAAGCTTTTTAGATAATTAAGCGAAAATTCTTTTAAATTGTATTTTGATTCCATAAGAATAAAAAAAACAGCTTTTCTGTGTTTGGAAGAAAATATCTGCATTACTACGAATTTTCCTAGAAGTGATTTTTAAAATATGTTAGTACTCACTACACTAGCAGCATAATTTCATCGGCCGATGATCGTCCATTCATCGAAACCCGATGAAATTATCATCGGCCGATGATCGGATTCGATGAGTTCTCATCGGGAATTGCTCCAATATGTCTCATCGGCCAAACAGAATCAGAGCAGCAAAATCCGATGAGTTTTGCTCGAAATACGATGCGATTTGGAGCAATTTACGAGCAGTGCAGTCCCGTGCCGATGAATTTAGAAGGAAAGTTGATCGGAAGAATATCGCTTTCCGATGAAAACTAGCTCATCGAAAAACGTGCTCGGATACTGATCGGAACGATGTCATCGTGCGTTACGGGATCAGTTTACGAGGAGTTCGATGATCGGCCGAGCAAAATCCGATGAGTTGATACTACTTGGGTATATACATTTTAGGTTAATTAACAAACACGGGAAAATTTGGAAAATGTTTGTTCAAAAAAAAAAAAAAAAAAGACAAGTGTTGCTTGGTTAAAAATGACTTCGTAATGTTAAATTGATTTCAATTGAGCTCGCAAAAAAAACAATTCAAGTAAAATAAAAGAGAGATTTGAATTTTAACACCTCGAACGCAAATTATGTTTCTTGCAATGACGAATTGCAATAAAGACGAATTGTGCTTGGAGTACGTCCGCGGACCCTTAACCCATATTGGTTATTTCGGCGCCATCTACCGCCAGTACCGTGCCATCATGTGAAGGAGCAAGGGCTGGTGGACGTGCCATGTTGGCAGACTGCCAATCTGAAAAACGAATCGCCCGGCAAAAAAGGTTGCCTTTTTTTGACGGGTGGTGTCACATTAGCATTTTTTAAAATGCGTTTGTTCTGGAGCATGCGAATGGCACGATGGGCATGTGTTTGTTATAATAGACATGTTAGTGACATAATGAACTATTTAGTAATAAAATAAAAAAGTGCTCTAACTACTGTCAACCTAAGGTTCATCCCTTAGTATCTCGTTTATTATAACCCAATTGACTCCAATATTATAAATTCATCACATAAAAAAATAAATAAAATTAAAAAAAAAATAAAATAAAAATAAAAATCATGTGTTAAATATATTATTCATTTAAACTCTGATTAAATAGATGCATATTTTTTTTTATATTTTTCTACAGGAAATAGTAATGTCCGCAGTAGAGGGTTAAGGCTTCAAAACGCAATAAGAACGGAAGGGCGTAATGCTGTGTTCCATGAATGAAATTATTCCCATATATATTTAAAATGGAAACCGTTTATCTGGTCTACTGTGCACTGCAAATAAAAACAGTTGTTTTTACAGTATAATACAGGCAGCAGAATTTCCTTTTTAAAACTGTATTAACTGCACAGTAATAAACTGTAAAACTTGCAATATTACAGTTTAGAATCGTAAAGCACTAATTTTACAGTTTATTACCACAATTTTACTGTTTATTATCACAAAATTAGCTAAACTATGCTGCAAAAACAAAAGTATAATACTGGCAGCAGAAGTTCCAGTTTAAAACTGTAAAATGAACAGTAATAAACTGTAAAATGAGCAATTTTACAGTTTATTAGTGTAAAATGAGAAATTATGCAGTTTATTACTGTAAAGTTAGCAATTTTTACTGCTTGTTACTATGAAAATAGCTGTATTGTACTGTAAAAACAACGTTTGTTTTTTACAGTATAGTAGCTCCTTACTCTAGTAATTTGACTATAAGTATTGACACTGAATTACTTAAAGAAAAGTTTGAACTACAATTTCCATTTTCGTTGTTGGTAATTATGATGCATTATCGTCGTCACATTTTGAGTGAAAATAAAATAGTTATGGGCAAAAAGTTTACGGAGTGCTGTGTTGAAGAAGAGCAGCTTCAGTGACATCAAAAAGGATGATTCGTCTTAAAATCAATCATTTTTTTCTTCTCGAAAATACCTCTTTAAAGTAAAGTGCAATACATGTTTTTTTTAATGCGTTAAAACTCGATCAAATTGCGAAAAAATAGCCGAATACAAGCGAAAAAATAAATAAATAAAACAAATTCGTGCAATATCTAGTAACAATCACTGTTAATTATCATATTTAAAATTTTTTACTAAATAGGCAGATTAAAACTTTTTTTGACAAAAATTAGCTGCAGCTGATTTGTATAGCTTTTATAACCAATCACTTAAATGAAGCAATAACGTGAAAAAAGTAATTGATATTCTTGGTTTTTTGAAACAAGATTGTTTTCGTTCTAACTTTGCCGTGGATTTCTTAGTAGATCCGTTCGTTTTGAAATTGAAAGATAGAGGGTAACGTGATCCGTTGCGTGTTTGTCCAATGACATTTATAATAACTTGAGTGAAGGGCTTGGGGGACGAAGGGGTTAAGTGAAAAAACAGAAATTGCGAGTAATTAAAGTTCAAAGTTTTATTGTTGTAGTTGTTGCAGCTTTTTTTTTTTTTTGTTTTGTCATTAGTGTGCGTATGAAATTGGTCTATTGACATCTACTGTTTGATGTTCCAAGTTTTATTTGCTCACCTGTATCCATTGCTCACCATTGAGAAGAGTGTTCATTTTTAAAATGTAACTTAGCCACTTCATGCCCCAAGCCCTTCAATTATTAACTAAAAAATAGCGTCTTTGGAAATGAATACCGTATTACTACACATTAACTGGAACGGCGCAAAATTTGTTGGACACCTGGTTTTCAATATCCTTGATCTGGTTCTATCAGGCATGCCGGAAAAAACGAAGTTTTAAAACTATCTTTCATCTAACGTTGTAAACACATGTTTATATTAAATCATAATGTGAGTCCTACAAATTAGTTAATAATATTAACAAAACTTAACGTCTTTACTTGGATTAGAAATTGATTAACAATATATTTTTTATAGTTCTATCAGCACAGTCTAATTGATTACATATAAATTTCGTAAAAAATTGAATAAAAACATTTCTTGTTTTAACATTAATAAATTTTACAATTTCGTTAAAAGTTTAATATGCATAAAAAATAAATTTATCCCTCCAAATGAAGCAAATTATAAAGCAAATTATAAGAGATTCACAACTACTATGAGTGCTTCTGAATTAATCAGCGTATGATGTCATTTAAAGCATGCACGTATTAATTTTTTCTTCCATCTCGTTTACAGTTTTTGATTCTTAACTGTACAAAATTTATTTTTCAGTGTGGAATTTATAAAATTTTCGTTTTTTTTGTAAACATAATTTCACTAATTTACGTTCTCTTTTGCGAATGTGTTACTCGTATAAGCTCCTTTTAATCGAGTACGTAAACTATCGTTACTTCTTTCACTTGAAAGATCGCCCTGCAGGAAAGATTTCACAATCGATTCATTTGAAACTTTTTCTGAGTAATGTTTTATCAATTGTACGATTGTAAAACATGATGCAGATCAACGAACGCCGAATTAGAAAACTTGCTTTCTCCATTATACGGTTCTCTAATTAATTTTTTTTCCCACCCATGGTTTGTTTGTAATTGTAACTGTGTAATTCTTTTCAATTGCAAATTACACCCTTTAAAATTCGAATTTCCTGGCATGGTGGTCAACCTTGCTTATTTTGCCATGCCGGCTAATGCGGGGTGATATGGAATTATTGTGTGCATTTTTCGCTTGTTTGTTCTTATTTATTTTTTATTCTTAGGGCCGAATTCAAGTAAAATACCATTGCAATCGCTTCGAGGCAATCGCAATAGACCAAAATTGCAATCGCTACTGGAAGTCGAATTACATTAGAATCGCATCTCGTAGCGGTTGTAATGTTTCACTTGAAACCAAATTTGAGAATTTGCGATTTCATTGGTGAGTTGCGATCGTCCGTGTTTTACTTGAACCGTGTTCACTGCCTTAGTCTTCTTTTTTTTACAAATTCTTTCAAATTTGATATTTTTGCTTTTAACTTCTGTGTGTATTTAAGCTTAGATAGTTTAAAAAAGAATGATCATTATTTTAACTATATCTCAATATACAGGGTGTCCACTCCAATCGTGGACCAATAGCTAATTTCTAAACCGTTAGAGATAAGCATAGAGTTTATTTAGGAAAAAAATCTCCAAATTAGGAAAGGAATTTTGGGTCTATTCAATATTTTTCAAAAAATCAAATTTTGAAAGAGTTACGAAATTTAAATTTTTATACAGCCCCCCAGTCCTATCAGTCATATTTAGTAAAACATTCTTGACACTGTAACGTTTAAAACTAAAAAAAATCACTCTTCTACGACAAAAATTGACCGAGTTATGACGTTTTGAAAAATCAAGATTTTGCATTATTTCATGATGTCATCGAGAAATCGCTTAAGGGACCGAATGCGAAATCCTTCAAAATCTTGATTTTTCAAAAAGTCATAACTCGGACAATTTTTGTGGTAGAACAGTGATTTTTTTTTAGTTTTAAACGTTACAGTGTCAAGAATGTTTTACTAAATATGATTGATAGGACTGGGGGGCTGTATAAAAATTTAAATTTCGTAACTCTTTCAAAATTTGATTTTTTGAAAAATATTGAATAGACCCAAAATTCCTTTCATAATTTGGAGATTTTTTCCTATATAAACTATATGCGTATCTCTAACGGTTTAGAAATTAGCTATTGGTCCACGATTGGAGTGGACACCCTGTATAACACTTTACATTAAATATATTTTAATAAACTAAGTTTGAATATGCTTTAAGTTTTCATTTTGTCTGCATTTTTGTAACTATTATTCAGTTTTAGACACTTAGATGCGGAAATTCGGACCAATCTTTGTATTGAAAATCATGTATCTATTTTAAGATTTTATTAGGCTAGATTAGGAGGAGACGCCGTATAGTGGAAGATGCCGTATCGCGTGTTTCACCCACAAGCATCAACAAAAACAGCTTGCCAGTCAGTTAGAATGAAGAAGCATGACGTTTGAGAATATACAAAAAAAATAATTGTAAATAAAGAATACCACTTTGAAAATATACAGAAATTGTTGTTGATTAACCACTTCTGGTTTTTACAGTGATTTGTCATTTTTACCGCTCTGATAAGTACCCGAAATCTTGTCTACTACCTTAAAATACGAATATGTACTTGGGGTAAGATACCCTTGCTTTTGACATGTCCTTTAGAAAGAAATGACCCTACTCAAAACATAGACCTAGAAAATACACCAAAACGTCAGAAAAAATGTAATTCAATAAAAAAATGCTTTCAGCTATTATCTTCATACATCGTACAACATCTTACCAAAAGCTCAATTCGCATGACGACATCTTACCCCAAGATTGGGGCAAGATGCCGAAATGCAAACGTTTTGTAATCATTCATTTTTGGAGGTAAAATGTTGTTTTTCAAAGCGAAACTTATTTTTTTACCAATCACATTAGCCCATATTTTGTTGATAAATTAGTTTCAAAAAAATGCGTCACAATACGCGGTTTTATAATAGAAAATAAAGTTGAAAACTATGGCGTCTTCCCCCAATCAACCCTACAAAAATGAACTCATTTTAGACATGGTTTTCATTTTCGTTTCTGTATATTAATCAAAAATGATTTTATTTTAAATGCTAATATACTGTAGTTACGAATGATTTCTAAAGCATGTATTATTTTATTTCTTACATTAAAAATATTTAAATTAATTAATTTTAAATATATTTTACATTTCCATTATATTTTGGTATATTATCTGAATTTAAACCTTGCATCGGATGTTTATGTATTGTTGAACTAAATTTAACTAAAATTGTGTTCAGATTTATGGTATTTAAAGAAATTCGCTTAAATTTTGTTTTTTACATTTTAATTTTGGCTGTTTAAAAATGAACGTATTTTTAAAAAATATTACATTTTAACAGTATCTTTCATTTAAAATATTATTTACATACATTTCTGATGGCTTAATAATTATTTTTTAAAGATGATTGTTTCATGAATTGTGATATAAGTTTTGAAACATTATACTGCATATGTGTTTGGTATTTCTTTTGACTAAAATATGTAAGAAATAAACAGAAAAGTATGTAAAACTATAATTTTAGAAGAACGATTCGAAAATAAAAAGGAAATAACTAACTAAAAAAGTGTGTTTTAAAGGGGAAAAAAGTTGAAAATTCTAACTGTAATCTTTAACTGCAAAAAATTAAAATTATCAGAAGCAAACTCATTTCTCTCTCTCTCTTTTTTTTTGTCTGTATGAATAATAACAACTTTACAAAAATACAACATTGCAAAATTTTGGCTAGTAAAATAATAAGTTTAAATTTTAATATAAGTTCATCATAATGAAATAAATCATCATAATTTTAATATAAGTTAATCATATTGAAAACATGTATAAAATTATGAAACTGAAGTAGGATTTTTTAAAAATTTATAAAGCGATGAACACTGATTAGGTGTGATGAACACAGATTTAGCTCCCATTTGAAGAAAAAAGGAAACATTAAGTATATCCATTAATAACCAGTTTTATTCTTTAAACCTTAAAGATAATGTACCCATTTAGCCGCAATCTTCAGTTTACTCAAGCATGTAATTTTATGTGTACATACTTTTTGCGCATAATTTATTGAAACCATAAAATCATTATCTTTGCCTACAAGAAAATGACAACTTATAAGAGCAGGATATAACAGAAAAAAGCGAATGATAAATTTAGTCATTTAAGAAATATCAAACTCACTTGTTTTCTTATGTATTTAACAATAATTTTTCTGAAATAAAATGTTGCATAAATAAAAAGTATTTTTGATATAATCACATTTCGAGAACTTTAGAAGTTATAGTGTGAAGTACTTATAGCATGTCATTTTTCAGAAGCTTTTTTTTATTGGAATTTTAATTCATGAAGAAAATATAAAGATTTTCAGAACGTATATTAACCTTTTATGTCCCAAATTAACTTATCAATTATTTTTTTGGTTTTTTCAGTTGAAAATACATCAAAAACCTATTTATCGAGAAAAATATTTTGAAAATTTTGGGGGTTTAATGACCCCCCCCCCCCAAGAAAACTGTTTCCGATTGCAGATACCATCTGTAGGCCTCTCAGCAAAGTATAAGGAGTGGTACTTGAAAGCTTCAGCATGATTTTAGCCATTTATTATTTATAATATTAAATTAATATAAGCGGGACTTCTTAGTCCCGTCGCCGCATTTTGAAAATTTTGAAGGTATAATGACCTCCCCTCCCCAAAAGAAAACTGTTTCCGATTGCAGATACCATCTGTAGGCCTATCTGCAAAGTATAAGGAGTGGTACTTGAAAGCTTCAGCATGATTTTAGCCATTTATTATTTATAATATTAAATTAATATAAGCGGGACTTCTTAGTCCCGTCGCCGCATTTTGAAAATTTTGAAGGTATAATGACCTCCCCTCCCCAAAAGAAAACTGTTTCCGATTGCAGATACCATCTGTAGGCCTATCTGCAAAGTATAAGGAGTGGTACTTGAAAGCTTCAGCATGATTTTAGCCATTTATTATTTATAATATTAAATTAATATAAGCGGGACTTCTTAGTCCCGTCGCCGCATTTTGAAAATTTTGAAGGTATAATGACCTCCCCCCCCCCAAAAGAAAATTGTTTCCGATTGCAGATACCATCTGTAGGCCTATCAGCAAAGTATAAGGAGTGGTACTTGAAAGCTTCAGCATGATTTTAGCCATTTATTATTTATAATATTAAATTAATATAAGCGGGACTTCTTAGTCTCGTCGCCGCATTTTGAAAATTTTGAAGGTATAATGACCTCCCCCCCCCAAAAGAAAATTGTTTCCGATTGCAGATACCATCTGTAGGCCTATCAGCAAAGTATAAGGAGTGGTACTTGAAAGCTTCAGCATGATTTTAGCCATTTATTATTTATAATATTAAATTATTATAAGCGGGACTTCTTAGTCTCGTCGCCGCATTTTGAAAATTTTGAAGGTATAATGACCTCCCCCCCCCAAAAGAAAATTGTTTCCGATTGCAGATACCATCTGTAGGCCTATCAGCAAAGTATAAGGAGTGGTACTTGAAAGCTTCAGCATGATTTTAGCCATTTATTATTTATAATATTAAATTATTATAAGCGGGACTTCTTAGTCTCGTCGCCGCATTTTGAAAATTTTGAAGGTATAATGACCTCCCCCCCCCAAAAGAAAACTGTTTCCGATTGCAGATACCATATGTAGGCCTATCAGCAAAGTATAAGGAGTGGTACTTAAAAGCTTCAGCATGATTTTAGCCATTTATTATTTATAATACTAAATTAATATAAGCGGGACTTCTTAGTCCCGTCGGGGCATAAAGGGTTAAATGATTTAGCTGTAATCTCTAGAGGTGTTAAATTCTTCTCTTCTTATCATTCTGGCATTGTACATTAGAATGAGCATTAAAAACGAAGAATTCTGTCTTTAGGTCGTCTGAGTAAAAGTTGCAAACTGGCTAGGCCAAATTGAGGTAAAGATGCTATCAGATACAAACCAAATATTTTTCTAGCAACTCTACTGGCAATTTGATTTAAAAAACTGACGTTTTTATTATAAACTCTAAGCACCTAGTTGCTTGAGTACTGTGAACAATACCGAGTTGCGTTGTCATCAGAAGGAATCTTATGTTATGAAAAGTCTTTAGGTTATCCAAATGAAAGGCAATCAAACAAATCCTAGGTTTTTTTCGGTACAGACATGAAATATAATTACAAAAGCAAGTAAAATACGTCTCAAGCACAACGAATAAGTTTATGTTGACCTATCAAAATCAGTGGAAGCTTCGTGCTTTTTGAAACGAGGGAAATACGAGAGCGAGAGGATTTAGTAGATTTGAACACTGTTATGAAGGCAAAATAGTTTTACCACTTTAAAGCACTTTTTACACATAGTTACTTGTTCAAGTAAGACTTGCCTAAAGCTATTCCAACTGTAAACTCTCAAGTTAAGGAAGATTAAAAAAAAAACTCATTTCGGCGAATTTAAAGCACATGCGCAGCTTGAAAGAGTTGATATATTCAAATAACTGTCAAACATTTTTTGTTGTGTTTATAATGCACAAGTTTTTGGTCTGTTACGATTTTGCCACATTCCAAATTAAAAATATTATAAATTATCGTAAAAGTTTTCTTTCCCAAAAGTTATGGAACTTAGTGAAAAAAAAAACCACTTTTTTTTCTACCCACCTTTTTTAACATACTTCCAAAGCTAGTTTGCAACTATTTTTAAATCTTTCACACATATTTTTTATAAATTGTGTTATTAATTGTGACATCGAGTTTTAAAATTTTTAATATTTAATCGTCATGCAACATTATTTGATCACATTCGTATTACTTAAACCCCAGACATCGAAGCAGATTTTAGCGTATATTATTTTATTTAATATGCTATTTCATATTCTGGCTCATGAAATGACGAAAGCTTA